>JAQJVL010000159.1:1619671-1629671 GCA_035578905.1 Stictocephala bisonia | reverse complement strand
TTTCCTCTTTTGAAAGAACATGCATTTTCCCCCACTTGGGACATGGGGTCATAGATTTTTATTGACAAGATGCTACCTAGACAAAAGAATTTATGGTTAGCTCAAAGTATTCATTTAATTTTGTAATATGTTATAATAGTTTAAAAATAACACTTTCAATTTTAAAGTAAGTGCAACATTTATTAATACATTGGACATCATCAATATCCATTTGGATTTGTAAATAAATTACAAAACATGATTGTCATCAGTGCAAAAAACTTATTCTAAAACATATATTGTTAACATTTTTAAATATACATTAAAAATTATGAAGATGTCACATTGTATGTAGCATTATAAGGCAGAAATAAACCATATGTATACAAAGTATTCAGAATATCTTGTCAAATCACATCTCCAATAATTATTTACATTTAAACTATTAACGCAACTTTTATATATAATTATAATTAATAAAGTGACATTACCAGTATTGTTGCGCACAATGTGGGGATTAGCTCCGGTGACCTTATCGACAGCATGGATGGCACCTTCTGTCTGCTCTGCATAATAAAGTGTATTGTTGTACACAACAGCTGCAGTAGGAAACTGCCCTACGCTCAGAGGTACAGTTTTCACTTCCTGACTCACGTGGTCGTAAAACTGGATGCTGCTTGACTCTGTATTCACCCAATATAATCGGTTGTCCTTCACATCTACTACTAGACCTGGACATTCAAGAAAGTACATCATAAATTACTTTTAGTAAAAATAAAAATTTGCTTTATTTAGACAAACAGTTTCACATGGTTGATAATAATTAATGTAATGTTACATTATAATATTTGTAAAACCATTAAAAAAAACTGTGAAGGCTTTCAAATATAAATGAGCTAAAGGCTGTTGGCATTTTAATCTCATTTTCTTAAAATTCTGGTTTAATTAATAAAATTTGTTGAACAAAAACGTGAATAGAAAAATACCCTTCTACTTCGTAGTCTAGGTAGAAGTAGACAAGAATATTTGTTCCATATATTGGAAACGAGAATCAAATGGGAAAAGTAATAAAATAAAATCAATTATGTAACTATAGCCTATTATGTAAGACTCCAAATATTAAGCAAATATTTTTTACCCCAAAATTTTCTGTCAAAGATATACATTTTTTATTTTGAGTTAATAGATATTTATTTGGATATAATTTTTTATCCACAAATAAGTTTATTCACTATAGGGAATAAATTGAAATTCTTAAACTTGTTGATATTGTAACTTATTTTACAAGAATTACAATTACACTTTGTTCCGTCGTAAACTAATGTCTCCTCTGCCCATCTCTATTCACCTGGTTATTTATCGGGAAGAAGATTAGACTGATTCTAATTATTGACACACTTTTTTGAATAAAAAATATCTATATATATGCTTGAGCACTAGTGAGTAGCACAGAACTGTAATCTACCAACTTGAGGATGAAGTATTATGGAGTTTGTAGGTGATAAGTTATATGCCCAATCCTCTTAATACAGTACTGACACATGGTAGAAATCTGTTTGATGGTTGCCACTAACGTGGACACTACTAAATAAGAATGGGGTGTCTATGTTGGATGGTGGTCGGGGTTCGGATGTTGCGTAGGGAAGATAACTGAGTACCAGGCTTGTCAGTTAAATGAAAATCAGGCCCTAAGCTCTGTCTATTGGGCTTAAATAAAGAGTTTCTTAATTAACAAGTTACATGTTGGTAAGAAAACTAATCACATTAAAGTCACACTTACAAATTTATTATAAGTACAAAATATTATGGTGATCAATTCATTACTGTGTTCCTATAAGAATCTCTCTGGTTTGAGGAAGGTAAATGTAGTTTACAAAAATCGATCACTGTACTATTTTATACTTATATTATAATAAATTTGATTTGTGTAATACTCACTTGTCCTTTATTAATAAATGGCTATTTCTATGGAACAGACGACCTTAGTTAGAAACAATGACTACACTTGTTCATCTACACTCATTCACCTCTAATATGCCCCTCTCATTCGCCTACATCCCTACGATCGGTGTCTCAATAATAAACATATACCATGTAGATACAATTATTTTTCAGTACTAACTATATTTTGAAAATATCTGTTTGGATTTAAACTTGAAGCAGTTAATCTTAGAACTTAGGCTTAAGCGGCCGGTGTCATAACTAGAATCTACAGTTTCCGGTGACAACCGCGTCAAGGTACTATCTACAATATTTACAAGATGACCACAGAGTCTCAGAGAAACCACTGAGGATGCTACATCACAGTATGGGCAAAACGTCTGGTCATCTGGTCACTTCTGGTGGTGGATCTTGTATATTGATTCACAACTCAATTGATTGTTACACTGTTAGAACTGATTTAAAACAATTCAATGAGACTTTAGGCTTTGAGGGATCCTATATTGAAATTGCAAGTAGAAAACTTCTTATTGTTTCTATCTATAGAATACCAGGGAGTAAAATAACAACATTGTTCCTCAAGAAATTTAAGTTATTTTTACAGTTTTTACAGTCAGAAACTTATACAAAAAAAGTTATTATTGCTGCAGACTTCAATATTAATATTTTAAAAAATGACCTAACAGCTAGACATTTTGAAAGCATAATTGACAGTTTTGGCTATAAAATAAATGTAAAGGATCCCACAAGGATTGTTTCTGACACTAAAAAGTCGTGTATAGACAACATTCTTACGAGTATGAACCATGTTACAGCAGCAATTTCTAATATTGAACTTGGCCTATCGGACCACAATGCACTGTTTATACAGTTGCCTGATTTAAATTTAAACTCACCCAATTTCTTTACTAAATGTCGTTCCTTCCCTATTAATAATGTTCCATATTTTTTAAATAGTTTAGCCTTAAACTTTGAATCCTTAATTCTAAACAAATCTGTTAATGAAAATTACAAGACTTTTCTTAAAAACTTCAAACTTTCATTAGATGAAATCTTTCCAGAAAAAATTAAAAAAATTAAAAACAAACAAAATCCACAGAAATGAATAACACAGGGAATCAGGATTTCTTCGGAAAATAAAAGAAGATTACATCAACTATCAAAAACTTGTAGACAGGAATCATTTTAATTTACGTTAAAAGATATAAATATATCTTTAAAAAGGTTGTAAATCAAGCCAAGAAATTTTGTAACAGTAAATATATTTTGAAGTCGAAAAATAAGAACAAAGCAATGTGGGAAGTGGTAAAGGACGAATTGGGCCTTAATGATAAAAAACAAGCCGAACTTGAAATTGATGTTGGAGGGCAAGTAACAACTAACCCTTTAGAAATTGCTGAACACTTTAATAATCAATATTCAAAAGTAAAAGAGATACTAAATGTACCAGTAGTATCATACAGTAGTAAATATGTTATGAGAAAGTGTTCCCAATTTTCTGATAGTAATACAGACCTGCATACTTTTCCACTTACTAACGCAACTGAAGTGAAAAATGTCATTGTAGGAATGAGCAATAGTAATGCTTGTGGATGGGATGAAGTCCCTACGAAATTACTTAAATGGTCTGTTGACATAATATCAGTTGTCCTGTCTGAGCTGATAAATCAATCACTCTCGGAAGGAACTTTCCCTGACCTTTTTAAACTTTCAGAAATCAAGCCAATTCACAAAAAAGACTCAATTAAACATACCGAAAATTATAGACCAATCTCTTTACTAAGTACTATATCCATAGTCTATGAAAAAATCATTCATATAAGACTTTCAAATTATTTAGAATCTAATAAAAAACTATGTCCGGAGCAGTTTGGTTTTAGGACAAATTTAAGTACACAAACAGCTCTTTTTTCATTCATCAACAATGCTCTCGGGGCCTTGGATGAGTCGCAGTTAACAGCCGGGGTTTTTTGTGACTTATCCAAGGCTTTTGATTGTGTTGATCACAAACTTTTACTAACAAAATTAAAATCCATGGGTGTTCGGGGAACTGCTATTAAACTTCTACAATCATATTTATCTGACCGGAAACAACGAACAATTATATCACAAAATTATAAAAAACATCAATCAAAATGGGCTAATGTACAGTGCGGCGTTCCCCAGGGCTCAATTTTGGGCCCACTGCTGTTTATAGCCTACATTAACGACTTGCCCGCTTTTTTCTCTGAACAAATGTGTACCTTCACCTTATACGCAGATGATACAACTGCTCTTTTAAAACGAAATTCATTAAGCAAACTTAAAGATGACATTAATGGTGTCATTGATATGGTCAATGATTGGTTTTCCGCTCACGGTATGCAACTGAATAAGGACAAAACAAATATTTTACAATTTAAGTTAAGAAATAATCCTAATGAGTCTTTAATAAGTAATACTAAAATAGTAAAATTTTTGGGTTTACATCTCGACTCAAAATTAAGCTGGTCTGACCATATTGCTTATCTTAATAGGACACTAAATTCAGTGAGATATGGTTTAGGTATATTAAGTAAAGTAACATCAATGGAAGTCTGCCTGTCGGTCTATTATGCACATGTACAGTCTCTATTGAGTTATGGCATTATTCTATGGGGTAGTGCAGTTGATGTTGAAACGATATTCCTGTGTCAGAAATCTATCACGAGGGCAATTTTTCATTTAAAATTAAGAACTAGTTGTAAACCTTTTTTTAAAAAATTTAATATACTCATTTTACCATCTCTATACATATTAGAAATTGCAAGATTTGTACATAAAAATTCGACGTATTTTGAAAACTATAAGTTTAGTCATGGTTATAATACAAGGAATCACAATAAAATGTTTCAGTATCCTAACCACAAATATAGCAAATATGAAGCTGGCCCTCTTTATATGGGTCTAAAAATATACAACCATATTCCTCATTCTTATAAAGTTCTTTCCCTAGTAAAATTTACATCTAAGTTAAAAGGGACACTTTCTCAAAAAGTTTATTATAACATTCATGATTTTTTTAAAGATTGTATTATTTAATATTGATTAACTATTTGTCAAATTTTCTGTGATCTGTATAAATTTATTTAATTTAGCAACAAAACTGATATTCTTTTAGCATATTTGTATTAGGTAGTTAGTATTAGATATTTAGGAGAAATACTGTTAGTTTTCTAACAAACTTGACTATGTACCAGCTTGTGTATTACTCTGTAATAATTTAACAGGCGTTCATGTACAATAAAGACTTGTCTATTGTCTATTGTCTATTGTCATCTTGTAAATATTGTAGATAGTACCTTGACGCGGTTGTCACCGGAAACTGTAGATTCCAGTTGAAGCAGTTATGTAAGATATTTATAAGTGCACTCACTAGTAACGCCAGCCATCAGTTTCTGGTCTCGCTGGTTGACAAGAGTGTGGTAATCACTACCGTCCATCCGAGCAGCCATGATGGAGTTGATACCTCCCGTTAGCACTTGGCTCCAGAACAGCTTACCACGCAATGGGTCTATGGCCAAGGATCGAATCTGAACAAAAACAATAACTAAATAATAGTGATGTTGCAATAAAAATACCTAGTTGGAAATTAAATTCAATATAGTTAATTTAGTTTTCTTGAATAACATAACAGTTGAAGTGGATAAAATATATTTTCCAATTCAAAATTCTTAAAATAAAAAAAAATAATAGATTTTATAGATGTAAATGATAAAAAATAGTTGGCATTTTAAAACATATTCTTTCTGTACAAAATTTTATTTCAATTTTAGAGTAATACCACCTGCTCACCCATAAGTTCACGAATTGGACCACCCACCCACCCACACAGTGTTATTGGCACGGCCATACTTTTGGTGTTATTAGCTTGCCCAAACAAATACAGTGATATTGGCTACCCAAACACGTACGCTATTTATTATAACACTTTTAATGAGAAATTTAAAAGGGGGCTAGTTGATCAGTAAAAGATTTTGGGGCATATGTTTGTAGATAGATTTTGCTTTATTTTTAACTCAGGTATAACCTCCTGATATTTGTCAGTGTTTCAGAAACACCCTGTGTATACTATGGTACATGACTGGACAGCATTATTATTTACAATAACTTCTTAACTGCCTCTAATCAACATTTATATACAGTCTATTTAGTGTTTACTTAAACTGATAATACTATTAATATTTTAATGTTATTAATAGTAATTATTTTTGTGCTTTATAAATGGTTCAGATAGGTTTAACAATTTTTACTTACCTTATTCAATAGTAATAAGTCTTTAAAATGCACACAGAACAGCAAATTTGTAAACATTAAATAAACAGAAATGGCTTATTGAAAATAGTATTAATTGATCTGCCCCTACTTGAAACAAAATAGAGTACATTCCTGTCAGTTTTTGTTCACCTATAATATCGATCCATCCTTTCTCATCAGTAACCTTTCCTTATCACCTTAAAGAAACATCTGGTGCCAACATTTTAGAATATAATTTTGCATTTCTTTATTGCACTTGCAAAAATAAAACTGATTGGTTATCATGAATTTCATAAAAAGTAGTTTTACAGGTTAAATTTGGGACACTAGGCCTAGGATTTCAGTAATAATGAAAGTAAAGGAAAGGAGCATACCTGATAAACTTGGTAGACTGGTACACTGTAGAAAGAGACACAATCAAAGATTGTGTAGCGTAGTTGGTTCAATCCCAGCTTCATGTGCTAAAGGTTCTCAGTACGATCCCAATCAGAGTCATAATACATTTTGGGAAGGATCAGCTGATAACCACCGACTGTTCATTTGTCATTGGGCTATTAATTAATGACACTTTCTAAGGAATAGTCGGCCTTAGTTTGTAACAATGACTACATACGCTCATCTACACTCATTCGAAATCCATATTCGCCCATATCTTGACGATCGGCGTCTTATGAATAAATAAATAAATAAAAATAAAATAAATAAATCACGACACAAAGAATTGGATAATGAAATATTTCGGGGCCACTGGCCCCTTCTTCAGTCCAGTTGTTTAGTGGCCCCAAAATATTTTACTATCCAATTCTTTGTGATGTGATTATGTCTCTATCTACAATGTACCAGTCTACTAAAATTATCTGATATAAATAGTTTTTGTCAACAATTACGAGAATAAAATAAAAAATTTAATTTTAAGATTACTGACAGTTTTGCAATTACAACAATTATTACAAACATTGCTACAATGTAATTAAAATTTAAATGGTTTTATGAGTACATTGGCAAAAATTAGTTAAATTTTCATTCTCAAATATCTAGAATAACTAAAATGGCAATGTTTAAAATTAATAAACCATATTACATATATTTTTTACAGTCTAACAGTAGATCTGAGTTCTTTCATCATAGGAGCATTTACTGAATATTTAGCATTTGTGAAAACATAACAAAAGCTAACCTCAGAAATAGATCCATCATTGTTCTCCGGAGTTATCTCGGCCGAGTAGACTGTGCTAATGTACTCGCCCTCCAGAGTGCAGACCAATATCTTGTTTACATTACTGTTGCTTGAAGAAACATACAAATTTGATGAAATCCAATCCACAGCAAACCCCATTGGATGATCTATCCCTGAAAATATAGAACAATTATTATTTTTAGTAACAAATTGACAAAATTAGGAAATTATTGTTAAACCTTTTCTAAAAATAAAAGCAGATTTTTAATTTCAATTAATTTAATTAAATTTTGTCCTTTTTCTTCTTTATGTCCTGTACATAAAGCGGCTTACATTGTTCTCTTAAGATAAATAATCTAACTCATTCCCATTTTCCAAACAAAATTTTGTCCTTTTTCTCTAATATCAATGTCATTTGTTTCTGTTTTTTATATATAGCACTAACTTGTACACTTAAGTTTTTCGTTATGATTTACCTTCAAAAACTACCATATAAAATGCAACACTAAAAACAGTATCTAGACTAGTTAAAGACAACACTAAACATTAGACTAACACTAAAAGATTTATACTAAAATTAAATAATTGATGCTTGCAGTCACTTGTTATATAAACAGCTCACTCTCACACACAGACATGAAAACAGATGTATGACTTGAGGTTGGATTGTATACAGACACAATTCACCCTGCCGTGGCCACAAGGCTATATTACGTACTTCACTGATGCACAGCAAGACTATTGAGACTGTACACAATACAGACTGACATCCTCCAGTACTACTGACAATCTTCATCAGGTGAAAAGACAGACTAAGTCTCTTCTCTGACATTGAAAATTTGTACTTTATGTATTGAGTCTTCTTTATAAGTTTGAGTTAGTGGACTCCAGCAAACTTACCTTTTTCTCTAAGGTAAGTTTGCTGATGCTCTATAACCCAAGCTATAAGACAAAAAAAGGTAAATTTAGTCCTGAATGGTGAGCATGTTGTTCAATTCACTCTTTCTACTGAAACTTAAGATAAAACCTTTCTTCTAGTGTAAAATCTATAAAAGTATAATGATGATGTTACAGACCAGTATCTATGATACTGTGTGTGGTGCCTCCAGTGAGGCCGGCACGTTTCACTTCATTGACCTGACTGTCTGTCCAGTAGAGAGACTTGGTCGCTGCCACATAGTCCAGCTGGGTGGGCGCTAGTACCTGCGGCAAGCTGATGGTGGGAATTGTGTGGTAGTAGGGTTGGGCCAGATCTACTCCTCGTATCTCGTTGGCACGTGAAAACAACAGCACTCGTTCAT
This sequence comes from Stictocephala bisonia, assembly GCA_035578905.1. Taxonomy (NCBI): domain Eukaryota; kingdom Metazoa; phylum Arthropoda; class Insecta; order Hemiptera; family Membracidae; genus Stictocephala; species Stictocephala bisonia. Next base: position 1,620,998 of record JAQJVL010000159.1, on the reverse strand, counting down.
TCACTGTAATGTAAATTTGTAACGTCTTTTTACAATGCAGTTATAAAAAGGAAATAAACATAGCCTTTTTTCATAATTCTTATACCTACACATTTTAAAGCATATATTTGATTTGCACTTTTATAAATAAATTACATTTAGATATTTAATCATAGAAATCAGACACATTCTAAGAAAATACAAAAAAGAAAATTAACATATGCCGAGTTAAATACATTAGTTCACTTGAAATGAGTTAAGAACCAATGCTATCAGAAGATGTCACAATTCATTTTAATTTTTATATCGATTGAATAAAGTTGAAACCATAAATAAAGTTATTTACAATATTAAGAGGTAAATAAATAACGAACAGTGATTTTTTGAGGTCACGTCTATAAATAGAAGGGCGCAATGGAAAATTAAATTTTCAGTAAACATGCAAATTACAATTAATATATTTTCGGGCTGGAGGGAAATACTAAATTGGGGCTGGAGGGAAAGGTCAGAAGCAGCAACTCTTATTTATATAAAATTTGGCTATGAGATTAATTGAACAGCTGTTTTTGAAGATTATTTTTTCCATACTTTTTTACATCATTTAAATAAAATAAGCGTTTCGTCTGTAAATTCCTTAGAAATGTAATTAATTGAACATCTGTGTTTTTTAGATGTGTTTTTACATCCTTTTAATATTAATCCAATTCAATAATATATTCATATTGAACACCAACATGTGACTTGAAGCAAACTTTCATGTATTACTAAATAGTTTAATGGTGAGATTATTAGTACTGGTTGGAACGCTTTTTATATATAAATAAAATTAATTGTTATTTATAAAATTAATGTAAACATTAGTGCGTGATTGATATTACTGTTCTCTACAGTGGATAGTTTACGCCCTGATTTGGGATGTTTATATTGTTTAATTTAATTTATTACTATCAGTTTTTTGCTAAAAGAAAAATTAAAAATCAATACACTTAACTGCTTCTATTATTATTTCTTTAACAAGCTTTGTACAATTTTTAAACAAACTGACATAACAAAGGGAAAGGGAGAAAGTTTGTCCCAGTTAACTGGTTCAATTTTTTTTTTTTTCAAAGTAAAAGAATTGATGTTGATTGTTTCAATAAATAGATCAAATAGTCTAACTTGACAAAATTTGTACAATCTAATCAAGAACATCAACGCACCGACACAAGTAACGCCGTCATCAGAGAGTCTCATGACGTGAGGACAGTCACACTTCCTGGTGGAGTTGATGCTGAGCAGACACAGGTGAGAGCAGTTCCCGTTGTTAACACCACAAGGGTTGAACACGTCTAAAACAAAAATTAAATTT
>JAQJVL010000159.1:1529050-1619171 GCA_035578905.1 Stictocephala bisonia | reverse complement strand
TAATATAAATACATATATATCTTCATAAGGACAACATTTCACAACTAAGATACTAATACTCAGCCCTAATAAAAATTAAATAACTTTCATAACAATATTCCTACAAGATTTCTTTTACTTTTAGAAGCCATCCTTCAATTGAATCTCAAGTCTGTATATCCACACTCGTTAGGGTTTGTAAAAACTCGTACCATCAGCCATGATAAGGTTCAAACAAGCAGTAAGAAAAAAAAATCATAAAATAACTCATCACGTTGGTGCATAAATAAAAGAAAAACCTACAGTCAAGAGTAAAACTAAAAGCTATGTTGTACTTGAAGCGATTTGTAGCACGCAACGAAAGCGTAGCACGCACCGTGCTTGTATGGGTGGGACAGTACTGTTTTTCAATTTACAAACATATCATTAAAAAAAATGTTTGTAAAGGAACTTGTGGAATTGGTTTTGGTGGCAAAGAGAGGAGATATTCACAGCGGTGGCATAGGCTACCTGTTGGACAGATATGCACAGCTGTTGGCTGCTCAAGGAGACCTAAGTACTGCTCTCATATACCTGAGCACTTCTCAGGAGGTCAGTATAGGCTAGAGTTGTTTATAATATTATTATGTTTGTATTTACTTGCCATAAATACATTTGATCGTAATAGGAAATACAATTTTATTAATCAAAGGACTAGTTATATGTAAATACACAGGAGTGTTGTCCTAAGAGCAACGTGGCGTGATGCACTGACGACATGCTCTAAGCGTATTTGCCTGAATTTTCTGAAGCAGTGATGGATGTACTGAACCGTGTGTAAGACATGGATAGTTCAAGCAACTTATCAAAGAAACCTATTTCTTTATGTTTTCAGAATAGGATGACGTAAAACCTATTTTTGAGGTATCTGGACGAGAGCTGTTGTGGAAGTTAAATGACACTGATTATGAAAACATTCTTAATAAGAACAGAGAGTGGGAAAAGATAGGTCAAAAACTTTGCAAGACTGTTGAGAACAGAAATACATTTTTATGAAATTATAAGTTCAGTAACTTATTAATGTTCATTATTTTTCTGTAGGCTAAAGTTCATTAACTGATGATCCTTGCCAGTATTGAGGTGATTATTCACATTCCTTTTCTCTTCTTCTTTTGCTTTTAATGTTACTCGTATTCTTTGAGTATAGAAAGAAGAATTAATCAGTGAACATGCTTAAACCCCTCATATTTAGCAAAACCATCAAGCCAATCTCATTTTCTGGTATCTTCTAGTCAACTTATGCCAGATGTTGAGTGTTATGTGGATTACAAGACATCCAGTACTTCTGTAAATCAACAGTTTCTGGTTTTGTTAATAAGGTAAAAACTCTTCTAAAAATTGAGCACAAGCCAAAAGTATTCTCAGTCTTTGACATCTGCTTAAAGTATAATTGTACTTTCTTCTTGATCTGTCTTGGATAGACTGTTTGCATGAGTAAGGTTTCATCACATGTATGTCTAGTCTGAAAGCCTCACATTTTACCTTAGCGTGACACAAGTTTCACTTTTACACTTGAGTTTCTTTCACTCGATGTGTTGCCAGCAAGGTTACATCTTCATATATTGAGTCAGCGATATCCGAAAATTGCTCTCTTTTTTACTCGGAAATACTCTTTAAATTTTAGACCATCTTTCAGTAAATTTCTTTTCACAAGAATATTACAAGCCCTCTCTTCTTCTCTGTCCCTGTAGACTAGATTTGGCTGCATGATTTCCTAGTATGAAGCATATCAATAGTTAAAAAGTTAATTCCCAAATTTAAGTCTGCATCTCCAAATCTAAATCTAACGCAGCTGTACACTTTTTTATCAGGATATCCGGATATAGTCCAAGTTTGGACCAAACTGAGAACAAACATCGCTGCTAGGACAACACCTCAAGTCGGCGATATATATGCATTGACGCATGTGTAACGAATCGCTTCGGGGACAACATAGTTTAACTAAAACTGTGTGATAGGACAGTTAGCACAGTTTTTCTAATAGATTGATCAAAAGCAAGAAATTTAATGGATCCACTTACCACAATTCATTTCATCTGAACCATCCAGGCAGTCATTTCTCCCATCACACACAAACAGTTTTCTGATACAAGCCCGAGTCACATCTTTGCACTGAAACTCATTCTTTTCACAAAAAGATTGATCCTTCTTTCTGTGTTTGGATTCTTTAGTGTCTTTATGCTTCCCTTCACTTTCGACAATCACACATTTTAATTCATCTGAACCATCAGAGCAGTCGTTTTTGCCATCACATCTTTTTGCTAAAGATATACAAGTTAAATCAGCCACACAGTATATCTGAAATATTAAAAATAATTGTCATGAAGATAAACACAGAGAAAAATCATACTGTATTTATTTGATAATAGATTTGTTTGTTTACTTACTTTAGTTTGCTGTTTGCTTGTGTATTTGTACTTAAATTGCTTCAATTAAAAAAGAAGTTGGAAATACTACCATTATCTGTAATGACTCAATACTAAATAAAAATTTAAATATATTGGATTAAATGTAATTTAAAAAGAATTTTGTCAATAATATTTTTTATTTTGTACAGTTGTTTTTAAAATGAAATTATTCTACAACTATTACCTAAGATTTTATATATGTTTTACAAGTAAACAACAAGGCCCGAACAACTTCAATCGTACTTATTACTTACTAGACAGGTCAGCAGCTACTCAAGAGTTGACTGTACATGAAATAAGTTAGTTGAGAAAAGTCATTACAAGTTTATTTTTGCTACTGACCTGAGTTTTGTTGTCACAAACGTCTTGACAATTGAGTTCGTCGCTGCCATCCCTGCAGTCATCGTCTGAGTCACAGACATAGTCCAGAGGAATGCATAGTTGGTTTTTGCACTGAAATTCCCAAGGGAAGCACTCTGGCATCTCTGCAACAGAATTTTACGAGTATAATTTTATTAGGGGTGTGCGATGCATTGAAAAGTCAAAATGTTGATGCATTGAGTTACTTTCAATAGTGCCACAATGCATAAGCAATATTTATGTCTCAGATTCATTCTGATGCGCCAAAATGACGAATTATTAAGAAAAAATTCTCTTTTCATCTATAATATTTATTGGTGCATTTTATAGAACTACTACTTTGATGTTTTGAATGAAATATTTTACAATAAATAGTTGTAAAATGATTGAGTTTGCTTTTGTTCCTAGCAGACAGGGATGAGCGTGATCGGCCACAAACCTGATTATATCGTGATACCGAATACAGAGTCCAACCGGGAAATAACTCGTACATGATATGAACATGATAAAAGTCCATCAAGCAATGTGTATGGATATCGTAATTTACGTGCGTGCAGCGTACCATGAATCGAAGAACATTCTATACACAGTCCATCCATTTCTTTTGTCGGCAATTATTTTAGCATCCTTACTTGATAACAGATAATAAGAATTGTTGCATAGATAGTTGGAATAGTGAACTGAATTATGTCTTTAACTGTATTTTCAAATATTGCTGATAACAGTCCGACTAATGTTGATAACAGTCGAATTTTGTAGATAACATCGACCTATCGAGACTTTTGTTATCACTTTCTGTCTGATAGAGTACCTGACCTAGCCATCCTTCTAACAAAACATTTCCCAATCAAAACACAGTATTATCTTGTTTCCTTTTATAAATTCAAACTTGTTGCATTTTTAACGACAATTCACATTCGTCGATTTCAATTCAGTTAGTCCATTGGCACTGTGTTCTAAAATACTTTACTCAAGATTATTTGCATTAAATAAAAGTATAAGTGAACAATAATTGTTAAAAACAATTCTATTAACGTATATTTTCAACCTTTTGGAAGTTGTTCAGTTATTGTTCTGAAAGTGCTTTACTGATTGTTAGTATTACTTCAAACAATAATTTGCATTGAAGAATTTTTAATATCTACTATTCTCAGAACCATTATTAGTATACAAACCAAATTTAATACATTTCCTTAACCAATTTTCCTAATATCATGGAATTACTCTGTGATGGCCATTTTTTGCCATTTATTGCATGACGGAATTGCATATAACTTTTATAATAGCTTTAAAAACTGTTGGTTTTAAATTATATATCATATTTAATTAAGTTAGTAATCAATTGGCCAGCACTCATTTCATTTAGAAGCAAAAAATGAGACTTATCTTCCCAATGCTTATTTTTGATATTTGACTCTGAGAGTCAAACGTTAGTTACAGCTGCAACAAAAAGTAAAATTGAGGGTGGTAATATTTAACTTATTTACTTCATTTTGATAAGCCCGTTAACTGAACAGAGTTACATCACAAACTAAAAACTGACTCAGACAAGCCATATCCCTTGTAATACAAACAATAAATTATAGTTATAATAAATTAGAAAGAATGAATTGCTCATAGCATAATGAGGAAATACTATTAGTAACACTAGAACTTCCAGCATACTACCATTCCAATCAATTTACAAACAAAACAAACCTATTGATTCCATGATTCATTCCAGAAAACCACATTTTTTTTAATCCATACTCAAAGAACAAAATTGAAATACACTTAGAAAAACAACTTACCAACATTGCGTCAAGGGTGGTTTAAAAATCTAGAATTATATTCTGAACCAATTAAAAACCTTTGATGGATCCAACAAGATACTTTGTTACTAACATGTCCTCCAGCGCATTAAAACATCATTAATAATCGTCTCGACACAGAGAATTGGTTGTCAGACTTAAGCAATCTGTCCACACTAATTTCCTACCACTCTTGTTAGTTTGTTTTAGCACCTCTGCTAAGAATGAGATATTTTCCGAATGACACTGGACATTCGAGAGTTGCGCCAGTTCGTCAAAGGAGGGCCCAAAATTGTAGCCTGAACATATCGGAACACGTTTGTAATCATTTACCGCTTAGTAAATTAATAACACTAGTTAAATAAAAATTGTGATTTTTTTAATGAAAGCAAATTTAATTTTACTATATATTCATTAGATCTAAAAAGAAAATTGATATAAATTTCACATTATGAATAACCATGTAAAGCACATTTGTGGGAGCAAATTTCACGATCACAATAGCTTTTGGCTAGGCCTACTCACTTGGCCTAACTATAAGTGTTTTCGACTGTGGTTGAAACCCATACAAAGTACTACTAGCTAGTCCATTAGTACAACAACCTGTTTCATTCATTAAAATTCTTACTTATAATAGAAAGCCACAAATAGGTGTTGGTTATTTTCTCAAGAAACACTGTAAACCGTACCCTCCAGTTATTCACGATAATACTCGTGACTTCCATTATTTATTCGTTTTGTATTGATTTGCCATTAACATCAAAACTAACCACTGTAGTGATATAAACATTATAATATCGCCAAAGACTAACAAATTAATTGTATCACGCCACACAGAAACCACTAGACAGCATCAATGCTTTCCAGTCAATGTTTCTATTGATGAACAAAACTCAAAATAAATTCAATTATGGAATTGTAATATCTGTTGGACGCAGATAACCTCCATCTCACTCTTATTCAGAACTTGTAGAAAGTTTAGGATTTTGTATTGATACAAATTACGATTGCGTGAGTAATATCAATTAGTTATTCCTATTAGTTGTAAGTAGTGTTATTTTTCTCCTAATTTAGTCTGCCTTATTTTTGTTTTACATCTAGTAAACTATGGGAAAAGCTTTGCCTACTTTGTGCTTTTTTCAGCAATCTATTCTACAGAAGTGGTTGGGTGAGTGGAAATCTTAAAAGCATTATTAAACATAACTTTTTTTTACATCCAGTAAAAACCAAGGTTAGTCTTTAAGTCACTTTGTGGTCGAATATCATATTCCTGTCAACACCACATTTTGCTTTAAAAATCTTAACACATAGGTCAAATTATATTTTTTTTTGTACATTTACTACGATTTCTGAAATAATATTTTTTTTTCAAAATCTCTTTCTAGCGTATCACGATAACAAAGGGACAAATTCATTTACATATATACTAAATAGATATCATTTATTATAACAATACTAAGCCTTGATTTGCACAAAAACTTTGTCATGTTGGTTATTCCATACTAACTATATGACCAGTTTATTAATTTAATTTTACATTCCAAGATATTCGTTTCTCAAGAAAGTTGAGGCTCTTTCAAAGAATTCTTTATATATTGTACAATAAATGAATTTTTTGTACAATATCCGATAACTAATTTTAAGTGATTTTATTTTATTTTTTATGTTTAAATTAGAACTATCAATCCAATCTAAGTAAAGGATTGATTCACAGAATTTCCACAATTGATTATGTACATTTTCTTCCTAGCCGCATACAATACAATATATACAATAGCTCAGTGTAATGGTTCTTACTGCAGTTCTGTTTTTCATCAGAATCGTCTCCAGAACCGCAGTCGTACTCAGAGTCACAGACCCAGGCCTGGGGAATACACCGATTGGACTTGGTACATGTGAATTGATTAGCAGAACACGATGTGTTGGTGCACTGAGACAGCAGCTCATCAGTGCCATCGATACAGTCTTTGTCTCCGTCACACAGCCAGTAGCTGCTGATACAGAGGTTACCATCACACCTAAACTGGTTTTCTCTGCAAGGCTTGGCCTCTGTAACAGAAATTATGAATTATAGTTATGGAACTAAATTGACAGAACGATTTATTGTTCCCCAAAGCATTATTTATTGAGGAAAAATACTAACTTTAAGGTTAACCCTAGAACTGTGGCTCAAAGGCACATACTGGAATTGCAACATTAATCAATTCAAATTTATATTGAGTTCATGTTCTAATGTTAAAATCAAGTAGTCTATTGATTTTCCATGATTGGATTAACCAGGAGAAAGACAGCATAATTTTTTTTTTAATCACAATACAGTAAAGAACAGAAATTGAAAAATTCACACTGTAAAATGAATTAAATGCATATCTATATAACATTTGTAGCGTAGCAGGGCTGGGTTTCATTATTTATAATCAAATAATTACTTTTTTTATGTCTTTGAACCAAATTAAAAACTATTAGGATCCATACAAAACTTTGGAATACTACTAACCACATGCTCCTCCAGGCGCCATTGACTCATCAGATCCATCATTACAATCATCGTCTCCGTCACAGAGGAATCGGTTGTCGATGCACCGCAGATTCTTGACACACTGGAACTGGTTGGGCCCACAGCGCGACGGCTGGGTGTAGTTAGCTTGCAGCACACACGAGGAATTGGCAGCAACTATGTAGCCATCACGACAGTTGCACTCCGGTCCTTGAGGTGTGGCCAGACACAGTTCGTCACAGCGCATGCTGCCTTCACAGGAATTGTAGCCTGTTAAACATATACAGTGAAGCTTAAAACTTGTTTGTAAGTATGTTACCGCTTATTGTTTATAACTTAATAACACTACCGCTTATAATTATTAAATTGTGATTTTTATAATACATACAATAGAACAAGCAAATTAATAAGTTTTTATACATATATATATATATATATATATATATATATATATATATATATATACACATGTTCATTAAGATCATAAAAACGTTAAAATTGTATATAAAATTCATCACATATGAAATGAAAATGTAAAAAGCTAAATTTGGGTGGGGGTCAAGTTTCACTATCACATCTATTTAGCCTACTTTGGTTTGGCTTAGGCCTAACTCACTTGCCCGCTAACCCTATCAATGTTTTGACTGTGGTGAACCCGTTACAAGTACTAGCCTAGGCCTAGCCTATATAGTTACTAACTCAAACCTGTTATACACGTCAGTTAGTAGTTTATTCTACCTCGCTAGCTAGCCTAGACGCCTAGCCTAGCCTACACTGCACCAGAGGTTTGGTTATTTTCCTTCCGAGCACTTAACCCTCACTCTCACAGCACATTTATTCATTGATAAGTTGACCTTCGTGAACTTTCATTTATTTTACTTTCGTTGTGTTGATTTGGCAACATAAACATAACGATCTAGCCAGGCACTGTGGTCTAAACATAACCTCTACCGCCATACCTCTTAGTTGTTTTGACGGTCCACTGTGACAGATGACACGACTAGAACAGCAGTTCTGCTCTTCCATTTCCACTGTTCCTGGCTGAGAACAGCAGCTAAACAATAATTCACCAATTACTGGTGAAATCAGCTGTAATATCCTGTTGGAGACTTGCAGGATAGGACCTCGAAGGTCTCACTCTTGCTTTAGCTCTCGTAGAGTGTAGAGATCTGACTTGTCCATTCGCTACTACGTTACGTTAGCGTGAGCTAATTTACACAGGTAGATGTTATTCGTTATTTAGTTCTGTAAGTTAGTTAGTTTTATTCTTTCCCTTAATTTATTTTGGCCTTTTTATTTTCTGTTTTAAATATTTTAGTTGAAACTGAGTTGGTAAATTGCTTTTCACCTACTTTGTGTTTTTGAACAGGAACATTCATAACCATGCGTGCTGTTGTGGTGAGTTGAATCACTTCTTAACAAGACAAATTATTTAACATATACTTTTTATTTTCACATCCAGTAAACCAAGGTTTAGTCTTTAGAGCTACTTTGGTGGGGTTTATTTCGAATATTCAGTATTTCTCTTGCATCAATTTCGTTACGTAAGGTTTATATTATTTAGCTTTGCTAACCCTTAAGACTATACCGACCTAGGTGAGGTCAAATTATATTTTTGTTATTTTAGTTATTAATTTATACACGTAGGCCGGAGTAGTTGTCCTCCTACAATAATATTTCTTTTTTTTCGTTCTTTCTTTGCTAGAGTCGTATCAGGTGATAGGTAGGCTAAATTGGTAGGCAAAATTCATTTGGCGAGGGCGATGATGAGCTTAGCCTAATAAGATATTTATTTATCTTAAGCGCAACAACTAAGCCCCTTGATTTGCACAGACACTTTGTCATGACTCTGGGCTTGCCCAGCTTCCATACTAAGCTTTGGCCAGTTATGATTATAATTTAAAGAGTCTTTGACATTCTCTAACGACTATTCTTTTTCTCAAGAAAATTGAGCTCTTTACAAAAATAATTTTTAAATATAGTTGATAGCAAATACAATGAATATTCAGATTTAGTCAACCAGCATATCCAGGATAAGGCTAATCCTTAAAGTAAGATTGTAAGAATGTAAGTACAGTTGGGTTGATTATCGTTCCAAATGACGATCCTATCAATTCTCAATCAAAGTAAAGGATTGATCATAAAATTTGATTCCAATCACTATTAATGAATACAGACAAAAAATGTTTTTTGGTGACGATCTAGTAAGTTAAAAATGAACTCCCAAATTTTAAATATAAGGTTTTCAGCAGATACAATTTGTTTTATGTTTTCTTAAGTCAAAAACTTTGATTATCGATTATTAAATTAATGAATCAGAAATGGTTACATACACGATATAAACATCACTAACACGATTTCATCACATTACTAAATTTAATAATTCACCATGATGTAAATATAAATTGATTAAATATTTTACTCTCACCTGTTTGAGTACTGTTGTCAAATACTCTGATCTCAAACAAGGGAGGGTTTTCAGTAGTCAAAGTTGTAACTGTCCCATTGGCCAAGTTGTAGCATTGCACAGTTCCGTTTTGGAATTCAGTCCAGAACAAGAAGTTCTCATAATATGCCAATCCATAAGGGTGATCAAGTTGAGGTCCCTTGTATACTAGCTACAACAAAAACATTTAATAGTAAAAAAGAAATCACATCATCATTCATCATGTAACTTAAGAAAAACAATAATAAAATCTTATTAATATATTTTACCATAATAAACATAAATAAAGGTTCCAAAGAATTGGCACAACTTTCCCCCATATTACGTACTAAAAAATCAAAACTTTGAAAATGACCAGTATGATTCCCAAATATGTTTTTTGTCATAACTAAAATATAGTTAAGTTAGAGGCATGCGGTTTTTACTCAAATATTTAAAAGTGTAATTCACATCTTTCCTGAAAATTAATCAAAATCGTTGGAGCCATTTTTAAGAATATTCCATTTTTGTATGTTTTTTACCATAAAAATTAAAAAAACTAAAATTTCAAGAGTGAAAAAATGGTATGGAGATATTGTCTATATACGCCTCTATACCAAATTTTGTAAAAATGTATCCATTTGTTTGGTCTCTAGCGAACTGCATATAGACACACAAAACAACAGACACAAAAAAACAGACATTCGAAAAAACCACTTTTTGGGTTCAGGGGACTCTAAAATGGATTTTTAGACCAACTTGTAAATACATGTTTTTTTATGATCACAATACTTTCTCTATGCTAACGCATATAGGAGAAAGTAAAATCAATTAAATCATTAAAAAATAATCAAATATCAATAATAATTATAAGTGTTTTCCTTATAAACCACCTGATTACAATTGGAATCAGTCATAGGACCTTTTAGTTTGTTTTTGTGTCGTATTTGAGATTAGTAGGACTTTCATTGTACAATAAATTTGTTATATTGCCATCAATTTATTTGGCACTGAAATATGTTACTTGATGTTGTAATCAGTTATTTGATTAGACAATGTGAATTGCTTCTCATAGCCAAAAACTGCATTAAATATTTAACGTGAACAGAAATACTTTCTTTTAAAATATCATCATCGGATTGGAAAAATTTGTATATTTCGTATTCTTCCAGGGTGCCCAGTTTTATAATTTACTAACAAAAATGCAATACCTTAAAACTGTCCTCAATCAATACAATGCCAACAAATACTTTCAAATAAACTGTTAAATAGATGAAATGATGGAGCTGGTAAATTAAGAGACTAGAAAATGATGAGGTGAGTTTTGGCATGATTTCTTTTTTACATATTTTGACTATACTTTGAATAACTATTTGTCTTCAGGGTACGCAAGTCATAGTCAGATGGACTAAGGTTTAGTAGCAGGTATTTCAAGTATGACACAAAGTTACAGTAACAAGATTGAGAGAAAGGGAATAGTGAATCAATTATCTTAACCTATTGCGGATCAAAGACGTGGCCTTCACATTCTGCACTGTGGACCGATAGATCAACGACGTGACGTTGACGTCGCAGCTCTTGTTTACAGTTGCGTCACTCAGCCCTCGGAGTCAATGTTATCGCTGTTACAATGCACCCATCTCTTTTTACAGGATTATCTGTTTGTTTCCTTATGTTATCTTTGTTCACTGTTGTTTCGTCGAATTGATATTAGCTTGGGGAATTTAGTCCTTGCATTCGGTCTTATCGTTTTGTCGTGTGCGTGATTTCCAGTAAAATGGAGGATAAATTGAGATAGACTACTAATATGATCAGTGTAATGTTTATGTAACAAAAATAACAACAAATTGTGTAGAATTGTGTGCTAAGCTGACAGGGCAGGTGTAGCGCCATGTTGCGAATTTAGTTCATACCGTTAGGCCAGGGTGTGCCTCATGCTACTCGATCCGCAATCGGTTAACCAATAATAATAATTAAAATACTCAAAGATGATTGTTTCAATTTAAGCACAAGTCATTTTGATTGTTTTCATATTTTGACAATCAAAGTAATCCACTAAATATAATCCAATAGCTCGAATATCAGATCCAACAATCTTAAGTTCTTAATATATTTTCTTATAGCTCATTTTGATTAGAGCTTCTAATACAATCAGAACAAATCAACTAGTCTAGTTTAAGACAGTAAGTAAGTATTTATTTTTTTATTTATTTATTTATTCATAAGACGCCGATCGACAAGATATGGGCGAATATGGATTTCGATTGAGTGTGATGAGTGTAGATGAGCGAATGTAGTCATTGTTACAAACTAAGGCCGACTATTCCTTAGAAAGTGTCATTAATTAATAGCCCAATGACAAATGAACAGCCGGTGCTTATCAGCTGATCCTTCTCAAAATTTATTGACTCTGATTGGGATCGAACTGACAACCTTTAGCACATGAAGCTGGGATTGAACCAACTATGCTACCGACCAATTTATAATTGTAATAATTTATATATTTAATGTAACCAATTTATATATTTAAGTAATAAAATAAACTCAACATACCTCTCTTTCTGTTCCATCCAGATTTATTTTCTCAATTTTATCAAGGTAGGCATCACACCAGTACAGTTTGCGGGTGAAGTAATCTATGGTAAGGCCATTGGGCCACTGCAGTTCCGTGGCAATCAGCACTTTCCGGTGATTTCCATTCATCCAGGCGTACTCTATTTTACCATTCTGGGAAGTGCCACTTGACCAATCTGACCAGTACATTAGCCTAGTTTGAATAAAACAAGTTTGTTTAATGACGATAATAGCATAAGTATATTAAAAAGTTAATAATAGAAAGAAACTGATCACACTTGGTTGTTAGATCCTTTCTTATATTAGAGGAGGGGAAGCATTATCCATTCTTATAACGTTGTCAACTATATGAATATTCTATTTTCATCATTATTATTACTTTTCATGTCAAATGACTTAGTTGAAAACAATTAGTTGAATCTGAGTCCAAGTGGTTTGTTTACGTCTACATATATGTTCTATCTCGCTGGAGCTTGTTGGTGCTATAAACAATGACTTTGGTAGGTAGAGCGTCACATTTATTATTTGTGATCTCACAGATGCCAGCTAGTAACCAACATAAAAATAGCCCTCTTTAGTTTTTATTTATTTATTCATTAGACACCGATCGTCAAGATATGGGCGAATATGGATTTTGAGAATGAGTGTGCTGAGTGTAGATGAGCGAATGTAGTCATTGTTACAAACTGAGGCCGACTATTCCTTAGAAAGTGTCATTAGTTAATAGCCTAATGAAAAATGAACATTTGTTCCAATTTAATGTGAGGGCAAAATAAATGATAATTTAAAAATATAAGTAAAAAATAAGTTAAAGTTTTGTTTTGGAGGTGAGTCATGGGAAGGACAATGTTTTGGACAGTTATTTCATTGAGCGTCAATGTCCAAGGAAAGTAATCATTATTTTCTTGCAATACAGTCCCACTTGGAGGATTAACACAATTTTCACTATTATCAGAATTGTTATCAGCTGGCGTGGAGTAAGGGTAGATTTGTTGCAACTTGGCCGATTAGTGCATCTACAGCACTAATAGTATTAGTAGGAATAGGCCCTCCTGGTCTTGCTGGATTTTATTAGAGATAGGCCTATTATCACTGTCATCAGACGACAAACCTGAAGCCAGATGGGTATCATCGTTGAATAATCCACTATCAGTGTAAGAGATACTAAAAAAAAAAAAAAAAAAAAAAAAAAAAAAAAAAACACAATCACTAAGAATGTCTTCAATACCATCAGCAACACCACTTTGTACAAGACTTAATTGAATTTTCACTTACACGCAACCTCACTCTTTTACTTATGGTCAAATACATTTCCACTTCTCACAATATTAATAAAATAATAAACAAACTAAATCAAAACAAAAGAAAAGTTCTAATTTCCTTACTAACGTAACATGGCAAAAACGTATTACATCTGCAACCAGAAGCAAACACTGAACAAAAAACAGTTGAAAAGAGCTGTTTTTATGTGACAAATATATGCATGAAACATTTTTTTTTTTTAGTGTAAATAGTAGTAGTGCCTAAATTCAGTATACAAAGATAGTGGTATTAGGTTAATAATTAAAATTACACTGTAATAAAAACAAAAACCAAATTGCATGCGTTCACAGCGCTAGCCAGCAGTTTTTGAATAAACAGTGAGGAGCACTTATGGCGCATGTCGGCATTAAAAGGGTTAATTTATGAAAGATTTTAAGTGTATTCTTTCCAAAAGTATAGACCTATGTAAGGTGTTTCAAATGCAAAAATTGTCCACAAGAATCGTTTTGAAAATATAAATACAGAAAATAAATTGGTTATTTTGTGTAAAAATATGCCATTTAAATATTTTACACCAGAAAAGCAACTGAGATTTTCATTTACTTACATAGTTTTCTAAATTGAAAAGAAACTCGCCAATTAATTCTTGATTGAAATCACTCAATCAACCTACATAATCCATGTCTTGATATTAAATGTATATAAACGATTTTGCTAAAAATCATTTAAATTTAGATGGTCAAAAAGTAGGAACTCACCCTTTTTTGGGTTCTAAAACAATGGCTCTTGGATGGAAATGGGGGTGGTGAATTATGGTTCTCCGATAATTGCTGTTGTCAAGTCTCATGACATTGATAGAGTTCAAACCTTCGTCAGTCCAATATAGGTTCCTTCCCATCCAGTCAATAGCCAGGCCTTCACAGTTGCTCACTCCTCGGTCCACTACAGTCTCTCTGTGTGAGCCATCCGTCTTTTGTCTGTCTATTACAAACCTGAAAAAAAAAAATAATAACTCATATATCGTTCTGAAATAAGTATTTCTTAAAGGTCTTTTTACTAAAAATCAGTAAACTTTTATAAACAAAACCCATAAGTGAAATTAGAAAATTACAATAACCTTAAATTTTGTTAATTACTTTAATCCATTGACAATTCAGTTATCATGCAGTCAGTTGACCCTAAAGAGTCCTATTAAAAATTCTGAAAGTGCTATGTTTTATCATAAATTATATAGATAGGTTGTTCATTGTTTAAATATAAGAAACCCTTATATTTTCAGGATTCCCAACAAATTGTCTATAAGTTATACTAGTTTTCAATTGTTTGAACCTAAAAATATAAATTTTGTATGTATAAAAACACAAAAATGTTTTTAATTTTTTGAAAGTAGGATATTTAAAAAATAATTATTCGGTTTTATACCTTATTTTGATAATATATTCATGTACAGAATTTAATTTCTACGTGGAAAACATTTATTTATTTCAGTATCTTATTTAGTTTTTTTTAATTATTTTGCAAATTACTACAAAAGTCAAAAACTGGGTTTTGACTACAAGTTTTTAGAAAAATAGGGATGTCTGTATTATAGTATTTTTTATGAAAAAGTAATTTAACAAATAAAATTCCAAAACTGAATGTGTTTATATAGGATACAGCAATTTTATGTAAACAAAGAGAATGTCTTCAATAACTAACCCTAACCTAAATAAATAACCTTATTATGTTTGTTATGTCTAAAGTTACAGCTTTGAATAAAACACAACAATAATTTTTTGAACTAAAATAATAAACTAAAACACCACACAAACAAACAATGATACGTGCCGACTGGCGATGAGAATAGTGCAGTCTAGGTTATGCAAAAATACTGAAACGGTGTTTTTGTTAACAAATACGAGGGTCGTCTCAAAAGTAAGTTACACTATTTTTTTAAAGCCGTTCTGTTGGCGCCAGAAGTCTGGGAGTCGCGGAGTATTTGCGTCTGGGCGTAGTGGCAGCACTGTAAAATTCCTATGCGCGTGCGTCGATCGATCGGCCAGTCAGACTACAGGCAATATGGAGACACCACTTGTTCCTACCGCCGATTGTGAAATTCGCGCTATTATTCGTTTTTTAACAGCAAAAAATAAAACTGCTACTGAAATTCATCATGAGTTGTGTAGTGTTTATGGTGAAGGTGTGATGTCAAGGCCAATGGTATCTCGTTGGCGTCAATCATTCATTGAAGGACGGACAACACTGCATGATGAACAACGAAGCGGCCGCCCCTCCACTTCTCGCGCGGCAACTGTTGTTGAAGATGTCAGAAAGGTCATTGACACCGATCGGCGCCTGACTCTTGACGAAATCCTTTGTCAACTGCCTTCTAATGTGGAAATAAGCCGTGCATCACTCCACAGGATTATTTCTGATGATCTTC
Source organism: Stictocephala bisonia (assembly GCA_035578905.1). NCBI lineage: Eukaryota > Metazoa > Arthropoda > Insecta > Hemiptera > Membracidae > Stictocephala > Stictocephala bisonia. The sequence goes on along the minus strand of JAQJVL010000159.1, from coordinate 1,603,414 downwards.
ATCTGTCAAAAGTGTGTGCAAGGTGGGTTCCACGCCTTCTCACAGAACAGCACAAAGAGCAGAGTTGATGCTGCTTTGCAATTTCAACAATTTTTCGATGATGAAGGAGACAATTTATTCGATCGAATAGTGACTGGGGATGAGACCTGGATCCATCATTGGACGCCTGAATCGAAAAGACAGAGTATGGTATGGAAAGGAAAGGACGAACCAACACCAAAAAAGCGAAAGTTGTGGAATCCGCTGGAAAAATCATGGCGACGGTTTTTTTGGGACAACAAAGGTGTGTTATTGATCGACTACCTTCCTCGTGGGACTACAATAACAGCAGCACGGTATTGTGAACTTTTGGAACAACTGAGAAGAGCAATCCAGAACAAAAGAAGAGGAAAGTTGACGAAAAAAGTTTTTTTGTTCCATGACAACGCTCGCCCACATGCTGCTCGTCAGACCCAAGACCTGCTCACAGATTTTCGATAGGATGTTTTTGGACATCCACCTTACTCCCCCGACCTTGCACCAAGTGACTTTCATCTTTTCCCACACCTCAAACAACATCTTGGAGGTCGGCGCTTCGCAAATGACGATGAGCTGAAAGAAGAGGTTGAGAGTTGGCTAAGCAATATGGCGGCAGAATGGTATGATGAGGGACTGAAAAAACTGTTACCACGTTACCAAAAATGTTTAGAAAATCATGGAAATTATGTAGAAAAATAAGGTTAACTTGTACTTTTCAAAATATATCATTTAAAATATTTTCTGATGTTTTTTATACTTTTAATAAAATAGTGTAACTTACTTTTGAGACGACCCTCGTATATATTATAATAAATTCAAATTAATAAGTTCTGGCCATTACAAAATAATGTTTAAAGACTTGAAAAACTAAATATATCATATTATTGAACAAATAATATTAATTTATGTCAAATAATGGTTTGTAAAAATGGAATGACACCATATAGGGTAAACTCGTCACCGTGATTTAGGGTCACAGCGATATTTGTCTCGTGATGAGTCATTAACAGGTTAAATTATAAACTTACTTGCACACTTAATTATGAAATAAGAACAATTCCAACTACGGTCTTCTGATCTTTTCAACACGAGTAAGTACATAATTAACAGATGTATGTAAAATAAGAAATTTTATTTTATAAAACTCCTCAATTATTTTTCTAATGTTACTATTATTTTTCTAATGGAACTAACCCATCACTTACTGAGTTTGTGGAAGAAACTGGGGTAGAATCTAATCAAGAGAAATGAGATTTCTTTAGTTGAACGGAAAAACATATTCAGGAATATAGAAATAAGAGAGATACCAGTTGAGGAGAGTTTAAAAGAATAGGCGTGGAAACGAAGACTATGATGATTAGGGCACTCGTGAAGACTGTATGAGAAAACAACCCTATAGAAATTAGAACACTAAACTGCTCTATGACATGTCTTGAACACCTTGAACTACAAATATACTTAGCCTTCAACCGGTCTTTGGTCAATTACGTTATAAAACAAAACTACACTTTTCCTGTATGAAAACTTACTTTTGTGCATCTGAATAGTAAATGTATTGTGTGCGCACATCATAATCTAGGGCCGTAGGCCTTGTAAGGTCAGTTATGGGAATCATCTCTTCTTCATGTTTGTTGCGTTTAGGCAACATTGAAATGCCTTTAATCATGCCTGGACGACCTTTCCCATACAGCAGGAATGTTGACTTCTTGGCAACTGGAAACAGTTAATAAACATAAACAACTATGATCGATTCAGTTTCAACAGAATCAAATAAATTTGGTCCTTAAAAGCTATACTGATTTATGCTGTTAGTAAATAATAGGAGTTTACAGTGTACAACAAATAAATTAAACACTGTTAAATATTAGTTCATTGTTATTGGGTAAAATCCAGCACAATTATGAACTCATAAAAATTTAACTTAATATTCACTTTAAGTAAAAATTTAATCAAACACAATTCCTACAACATACGAGTTCTCGTATTTTCACCGAATAGAACTCATTTACAATAAGACATTTTTTTGTAATCTCATAGTTTTACTACTTATTGTAATAATCACTAAAGGAAGGGTGCAAGTGAACAGAAACCAATCACACGCGAGAAATGGGAACTGATTTGAGTTAAGAATTGAACTGGAGCTGAATTGAAAAAGAAAAAAAATGGAACTAACCCATCACTTACTGAGTTTGTAGAAGAAACTGGGGTAGAATCAAATCAAGAGAAATGAGATTTCTTTAGTTGAACGGAAAAACATATTGAGGAATATAGAAATAAGAGAGATACCAGTTGAGGAGAGTTTAAAAGAATAGGTGTGGAAACGAAGACTATGATGATTAGGGCACTCGTGAAGACTGTATGAGAAAACAACCCTATAGAAAAAGGAAAAAGTGAATTTTAATGGAAATGACAGAGAGGAAGGTCAAGGAACAGTGCATACGAGTCAGAAGTGGATGAGAGAGAGGCATAGCAGGAAGTAGTACAAAGAGAAAAGCAGTGGAGAGACAGAGAGATAATGAACATCCAGACCGAACCTTTAAAGATTTTAAGTTAATAAAACAATGTCTTCAAAGTTAAAAACTGCAAAAAAGCAAATCATTCCCCTCCAGATGATAAAATTAGATGTGTTGATCTTTTTGCACAGTTCTGTTTCAGAATGAAGCAGTGATTTTTATTTTTTTGTTTTATGAATCAACAGGCTTCACAGTTTATTTCCATGTCTCACTTCAATCGATCCTGTCAGTAGGAAAGAAATAAACAGCTGATGTCTGGACTAGATTGACGTTGTCATTGGTGTGTAGAAACATTCAAACAGTTCTTGGGTTTTTATTTTGTTATTTGTTATTTCTTATATGTCATTAAAATAATATGCAAAGAATTCAGGTCTGACGTTTCTACGAAACATATTATAAAAACCCAATCGTGTTAGTGAAAGAAGTAATATTGAAGGTGCAGACTTCCCTTATGACTAGGTAAAAATATAGTGTTTACAGTTAAGTTAAGTGTTAAAATTTTTAAAAATTACTAAGCCTCATTTCCGTTCATACAAGTCCCAGTCACAAGTCACGCCACAAGTGCCAAGAAAATGGTTTACTGTTTCCATTTCATGCAACTTCTGCAACATTTGTCTAGTGCAAGTATAAAATAGATTTAAAGGTTAAATACACAGTGCATTAGGAAGTGTTTTCAACTGTTTTTAGATACTGATTACTTAGTTGAAGCCAGATATATTTTGCAGAATTAGGCTGTCACAAGTACAAAATTATCCTCTTTCATAATGCCCACTGCGCATGTGTGTCTCGTGCACATGATGCAGCCTGTTTCCATTCCTCATGGCACATATTGTGTCGAAATAGTTTGGCATATTATTGTCCCCGAAACTTGTCCTGCAACATGTTAAAGACAGTTTCCATTACAGCAACTCGTGCTGGATATATTGTGCGTCTTGTTGTGGAACAAATTTGTAGTAATTGAAACAGGACTTAATAATAATTCAATAACTGTCTTTAAATATTTTGTCACATAAAATTCTTATAAACAAAAATTCAAAATATACACAATTTGTATATTTTGGAATTGCAACTTTTGTGACTATAATCCAAAATTCAAAAACTTTGAGAATCGTAAACAATTATGTTCAAGATCTTAAGAAAATGCTGTTGATACATTTGGTTTTTTGTTTTTTTTTTTTTTTTTGAATATATATTTATTTTTCGTTATTTTCTGATTTCAAGTGTTTTTAACATATGTCATACCACTGTGATATTTACTATTTTTTATGAATGTTTAATGAAATGCTTACTAACTGTTCCAGAATATTTTACATGTTTCATATTGGACATGTGGAGGATTAAGCTGGTGGTGTCACTGGACGAGCAGGTTATGTACATATATTAACTATATTTATCTCTTGTTTTTCTTACCTACACACTTGCGACCCCGAGAGAGCCGATAGCCTGGTTGACAAAGACACTCAGCTTGTGCTATGTTCTTCTTCCATGCTGGAATACAAATGTGTTGGCACCCTCCATTGTCTTTCTTGCATGGATGATCCGCTGTAAACATGAACAATACATACATAGCATTACTGTTCAACATTTTGACAAATGATTTTAGTTTTCATTTAGTTTACCCAATTATTTATAGCATATATTTAAATAAATGTTTCATTATTAAGGGTTTGATTAAATATAGTAGAGTCCCGCTATTCCGAACCCGAAAATCCGCCTATTCCGAACACAGTTTGTTAGTAGTTAAAAATAGAAAAATTATGAAAAGCGTTAATATTTGGTAAATAACAATCATTTATTGATAAAAAAATGGTTTTAAATATAAATTAAAATGTTAATTAAAGTTCAAAAGTAAAAAAGGTTAGTTCTTATATAACTTTGTTTAAAAAGAAGTACAGTATTAGTTGAAAACAGAGCCAAGTATAACTAAAAAAATGAAAGTGGAATGAAAACTGATTACTTAACAGTTCATATCGTTTCCATTTAAATAAATCTGAAGAATAAGCTTTATTCATTGATATTAACACACAAAATAACTAAATGAGTAATACTGCACACTTAGTAAGTCAGTGATATTTTCCTGACGAAGAGCACTAAATCTACTTGAAGATGCAATATTCCGCCATCGCCGCATGAACGTAATGTCACTTGGTGTTGATGAAGCGTGTTGTTTGATGTAGCGTAAGACAAGGTCGAGAGCATTTGCCGTGTCGGCATGAGATATGATGTTAGTTTGAGCATTCACGTCTTCTTCATCACTTTCTTTCGAATCAATCTCAGCTTGTGACCCCTGTACCATTGCTACGAAATCTTTATCTCCGTAATCCTGGTGGCCATTGTCGTCATCTTTGACCATTCTGTCATTAGTCATCAAATGTCACTGCCCTCCTCTTCTGATTTTCACTAATCTGTGCAGTCGGATTGATCAGTACTAAACTATAGCAAGTTGAAACTAAAGTACAGAAAATGGACATTTAATTCATTGATTGATTTCCCATTATATTATTCCCTCCTAGATTGTTTATAAATATAAAAAATTATTAATGGTATTTTCTCCTTGAAATATCAATACTGAAATTTGTGATTTGACAAAAAATTAACAGAAACCTTTATGAATCATCACTTGTTACGAATCAAGATTCAGTATATAGATAGAACAGACAGATAACAAGACACATGTAGGCCTATTTAGTAGTGGGCCGGACGTCTTTACAGAATATTCTAAATGGGGCGAAAGGCGTAACCTTGACCCACTCATTGTATCTGTTTCAACTTTGCAGATGTTTATGCCTTTATCCAGTCAATACGCTTTAATTTTACATTAATCCGCCTTTTCTGAACTTCCTTCTAAACTGAACATAGTTCGGTCCCAATTAGTTTGGAATAGCGGGACTCTACTGTACTCTTCACTTCTTAAATAACTCCAGGTAGCTATTTGAACCACCCTTCTCTAAATAAACCTGAGCACTAAGCTATTCTTAGAAAAATTAATATAAATATATATTTTTACTATCAGTGTTTTGTGGGACATTAAAATAAATATGACTACTTAATAAAAAAAGCCATTAAGGGATATTATACGATTTTATAAAATATTAAAATATATTATTTAACCCTTTAGAACAGAATGATATAATATTATGTAATGGTCTATTGACGTAACTATACGGAGTCAATATCAGAGTTTTTAAAACACTTGTTTTGCAATTTTTTGCTATAACAGAGGGGTATGACGACTTTTTTTATTTTCTGAACTTGTAATATGTTTATTTAATAGGGCATGTATATAATTTAAATAACTAACATAGGATAAGCAATTATAAGTTCATAGGACCGATAGTGCTAAAATTTAATATGAAGGATAACTCTATAATTAACTTTCAGTTGATAAATAAGTCTAGCTGTTTATATAGGTATACACTTGTGTTTAAAGAGTTAATTTACACTCATAAATCTCATATTTTTATCCTTCCAAAAGGCTTTTTCAATTACAAAGAGAAAAATTGATGAATCTCCCAGAAGAGAAAAAAGGTTTTACGTATGCTTAACTCTAGAGCTAAACTCTTTACATAACTCTGGATAAGATACATGAAAATAAAATAATTGAAATGCTCTTTTGTTTCCAAAATATTCAATTTCCAGTGTTCGATCTTTTAACTTACAATTGTGATAAAAAGCTTTGTGATTGGTATCTTTACAATGAGTTCTCACTTAAACCGTACTCAATATTTCAATGAATTTCTTGTTTAGACATCCTCCTATATTACCAATAATAGTTATATAACAAAACGGTAGTTCATTTAGCTAAAAGATGCTATGCAATATAAATATTCACACCAGTTATGATTTTAAATATACTAGTGTGCTACCAATTTTTTAAACACAACTATATAAAAAGTATTTGAAAACTGGAACAATGGTACAGTTACCAAATACAAATAAAATTGCATTCCCTACCAATTTAAGAGAGCAGATTTTTATCAGTACGAAAATAAAAAAAATATTTATGTAGTGAATGATACTTGTTATAAATACTTGTACTATGAGCACATCATCCTCGTTAATTTTTAGTATAAAATACTCATTTACCATCAGGCTGCCTCTGGCGGTGGAAGACATGGATGGCAAATGGCCGGCTGATGTTGGTCAGAGTCTCATGGTCATCAGAGTTGAATTTATTTAAGCGTATGATACTCTGATTGCGCCAGGAGGTTACAAATAAATTATTTTCTAGTAAAGTAACGTCATAGAGATTTTGTACCTAAAAATACAAACACAATTATATTGTTAAAAAATAAAATACATTGAAGGACTAAACAAGTTTAGTGATTAGAAATAGAAAACATAACATGGATTAATGAAGTAGTTATTTTAACAGTTTGCACTCAGAAGATCTATTATCTACCCTATAAAGAGAGACAGGCATTGTTCTGTCACCTTACATTTATTTATTCAAGTTCTACTGTCTAAGCTTGCCAATGTGCGTTACTAGGCATCTTCATTATGCTCTAAAGTTCAATTCAGTAATACTGAGCTTAATATAACAACTGTTTATGAATCTTTTTCTACATTTCATTTCTTAGAAAGAGAATTTCATAAATGGTGCTGCAACCTGTTTGATGTTAAATACAACAACTCAGATATAAAAATACATGAAAATATCAATCTTAATTATCAACCTAAACTCATATATTTACTGCTTCAACGGTGCATCGTATACCCCATCAAAATAGCACATTGTTTAAGAACTATTCCATTACATCTTTGAGCACTTAAAACAGGGTGGCTACTCAATCATGTAAAAAAAATTCGAGCATAATTTTAGGTTTTTTCCAAGGGGTTTCAAACAAAATTTAAGGCGCATTTACAGAGGAATATATTTCTGAATCTGCGTAATCACTCATTATAGTATACATAAAAAATCACTTGATTTATAGCTAGGCATGTCTTGTAGGCAATAAAGAAATTGAATTATTGCATAAAAAGTAGCCTAGGTTTGAATTAACAGTTGCTTAAAATTGTTTATTTTACTGATAAGTAGGCTCAAAATCTAGTGATAGGCCTAGCCTAACTTACTTTAATACAATTTTTACTAATAGGCCTATGGACTATTTGCAATAGAACTATTTTTAATTAATTACTGTTATATCAATGACACAATGAGTTCAAAACATAAAAAACGAAAACACATTTTTTTTATCTGATAAGTGAAAACAAATTTTTTTAATCGTTATTTTTATAGCTTTTTTATTTAACATGTTTTTTATGCTGAACATGAATATACAGGGTGTTCCCAAACTAAGTTCCAAAACTTCAGGTTATGATTCGTTGGGTAAAAATAAGTAAAAATGTTCCTATACATATAGGTCCGAATATGCTTCATTTTCAATATGGCGGCCATTTTCGTATTTTCACTAAATTATTAGTAATTTCAAAACCCCTTACAATATGGTGCTCAAATTTGGAACTAAGGTACCTGTTCTGCTTTATTTAAGGTTGTAATAATGTTATTTGATTATATTCAATATTTTCAAAATGGCGGCACTTAAAAACTTTTAATTTTAAATTGCGCAAAAACGTGCGATCTTAGAAAAAATACACTAGAAATAAAAAAATTTCCAAATGTAATAAAGAATCTAACAAGTTCCAATTGAATAAAATCAGTTCATAAATAAAGGTAACACCAATTTAGACAATACGATGTATGCTGCTTCATTTTATTAGACGTTGGATTGCTGGCATTGAATGCATTTCATATGAGCTGATGAAGTAAATATTAAACAGCTGATATTTTATCATTTTCAAAACAGATTACTCATTGTTGACAAATTATATTATGATATATGAATAGTTTTTGTGAGTTCTAGTACAATATTTGTTGTTGCATTACTGGTTGTTAAGCACAAAGAAACTAATTAAACTATTTGAAAACTTATCATAATCTAATTTGTCAACAATGATTAATCTGTTGTGAAAATGATAAAATATTAGCTTTTTGTTATTTACTTCATCAGCTGATATGAAATTCATTCAACACCAGCAATTCAATGTCTAATAAAATGAAACAGAGCATACTTTTTATTGCCTAAATTGGTATTACTCCTTTATTAATTAACTGATTTTATTTATTTGGAACTTGTTAGATTTGTTATTACATTTGGCAACTTTTTTATTTCTAGTGTATTTTTTGAAAATATTGAATGTAATAAAATAATATTATTACAACCTTAAATAAAGCAGAACAGGTACCTTCGTTCCAAATTTGAGCACTGTATTGTAAGGGGTTATGAAATTACTAAAAATTTAGTGAAAATACGAAAATGGCCGCCATATTGAAAACGAAGCATATTGGGACCTATATGTATAGGAAAATTTTTACTTATTTTTACCCAACGAATCATAACCTGAAGTTTCAGAACTTAGTTTGGGAACACCCTGTATAATTGGGTTATCCAGTAAATTATTTTTTCTGTCCGAAACCTTTTACTGACCTAACCAAACATAAACGAACTTATCCTGTTAGTTTTTTTTTTTTTTTTTGTACAACAAATATTTGTAATTTGCATTAATTTATTGAGCCTGACCTTTGTGACAGCCTATCGTCCATCACTCTTGCAGAAATATGGGTGAATTCGGTTTTTTGTGGTTAAAAGCTGTTGTATATAATGTTCGCGTAATGGCCGGTAATCACGATTTGGCGCGAAAGTAAGTTTTCCGTTATATCTCGAGAAATCATTTTTATAGACCTCAATAGTTTTCAAATTCGTATTCAGCACAAAATAACACATCAAAATAAAAAAATATATAATTATAATTTAAATTAACGGAAATATATCAAAAATACTAAAAGTTGTGACAAATGTCAAAATACAAACACCTAGTAGGTTAATGTAGTGACGCTTTACATTGATTGATTTGCGTGTCGGCCTCGGCAAAATGCGGTGGGTGAAGCTATTATATTGTCTGCAAGTTTCATTCAACTGTTTCGACGTCAAAACTGTTGATGTTGTAACCGTTTTGTCAAACTATTCCACCCGTATTATTTTGAACATACCAATGTGCCAAGTCTTATCATGCGAAGATTGACGAGGTTTCCTGAACTTATCACTTGAGTTTAATGTTAATGGAGCCCTTCTGAAATCTGAACCTTATTGACATCACCTGATTACTCTCGTATTGCTCGATAAGAATTCCCGATGATTACCAAAATTCAAGCATATATCCAGGTTTTTTCAAGAGACTGTAAAATTCAAGCATAATTCCCGGTTTTCCCAAAATTCCCAGTGAGTAGCCACCCTGTTAAAAGGGCTATAAATAAATATCCTTAATTATTTTATAAATTAAGAAATAACAGTAAATAGATGTGTGAGTGTATATAATTACCCTAATCATAAGTCAGCCTTATATGAGAGGAGTTCTTTGTATAAGGAGATTAAAGTGTAGCCCATATTTTCTCACTGTCGACATCTGTTGATACCATGTTTAATCGTGAATAAATGTACCAAACCACCGGTGTTGAAATGGACGAGCGGTCTAAAATGTTGTACTCTAGCCAGGTAAAGCGCAGAGGAACGTAAGTTCAAATCCAACTCGGGCTTATCGTCTTTTAACAATGAAGAGGCACTAGTATGTGGTATAATGGTGTAGGCCCACTTTATTAGTGTTTCATTATGGTTGCACGGTACAACACTTGTTTTGTTACTTTTAACAATGAAGAGGCACTAGTATGTGGTATAATGGTGTAGGCTCGCTTTATTAGTGTTTCATTATGGTTGCACGGTACAACACTTGTTTTGTTACTTTTAACAATGAAGAGGCACTAGTATGTGGTATAATGGTGTAGGCCCACTTTATTAGTGTTTCATTATGGTTGCACGGTACAACACTTGTTTTGTTACTTTTAACAATGAAGAGGCACTAGTATGTGGTATAATGGTGTAGGCTCACTTTATTAGTGTTTCATTATGGTTGCACGGTACAACACTTGTTTTGTTACTTTTAACAATGAAGAGGCACTAGTATGTGGTATAATGGTGTAGGCCCACTTTATTAGTGTTTCATTATGGTTGCACGGTACAACACTTGTTTTGTTACTTTTAACAATGAAGAGGCACTAGTATGTGGTATAATGGTGTAGGCCCACTTTAAATAAACGGTGTCCAGCATGAGAATTAGTGTTTCATTATGGTTGCACGGTACAACACTTGTTTCATTATGGTTGCACGGTACAACACTTGTTTCATTATGGTTGCACGGTACAACACTTGTTTCATTATGGTTGCACGGTACAACACTTGTTTCATTATGGTTACACGGTACAACACTTGTTTCATTATGGTTGCACGGTACAACACTTGTTTCATTATGGTTGCACGGTACAACAGTTGTTTTGTTACTTTTTACTTATGTTATAAGGAAGACATGTATTCTTTGATTTATTGAATGTATATTTTATTACATAAAAACATTAAAAATTATTAACTTAACATACATATGAATATGGCAAAATAATTAAATATCGACATGTAAAATCTAAAATAAATATTAAATGGGCATAACAAATAAAGTATAAAATCATAGAAATTAAATCATTAAAAATAATTCAGGGCATAGAGGTTTAATAAAATCCCAGTTGCTATAAGTATTATTTAGATTTTAGATGCCAAACAGATTGTGCATATTTTAATAAAGGCAAATATGAATGATTACTTTAATGTAGGATGAGTATGTATGACCTGTAGAGTCATGCTGAGTTTTATTTAGCTCAGGAAGGACGATATATTATTATCCCAATGGCTAGGGCAACCAAGAGACCTGCAGCTTTGCACGGAATCTGAATCACATTGGTTCTGACTTTAAGCTGATTGACAAGCCCGATACTTAGTTTTCTTCTGTACACAACATCTGGACCCTGGCTACAACCTAACACAGCTTTTAAACTGCTGCAGCTCCATCCAACTGAGACAATTAAGTCTATGGAGAATATGCTAATACAAATCATACTACTCTCTGTATGAGAAATTATTGTCAATTTTATCATTACAGTATTTTCATGATAATATCTTGTAAACGTTTATAGTTTCAAATGAATTTATAAGTCTTACGTTAGTCTGACAAGGCACCTGTTCTAGTACATATTTGATGATATGATTATAAGTGTTGATGTGCCAATAAAATAATTAGAATTTGAAATATAAACAGATAGTTATATTAACCCTTCAAAACAGTTCAATGACCAGCACTCATCAAATACGTTCCTGGTGGTGGCAAACAGCTGTGTTGACAGTTTGTTGTTTTTTTACTGAACATTTAAGTTGATTTTTTAATATTTTATGTTTATAATTAAGTTAAGGCATGGTAAGAAATCAAAAATTTTGTGTTTTGTTGTTCTATAAATATTTTTTTTTCATAAAAGGAGAGGCTAATCTCCTCTTTAACCTTACTCCACTCATTCCCATAGACTATTGATCTGTGCGGAGAACTTATCAGACAGAGTTAGGGGAAGAACTAGTAAAATGCAAGGTAATACTGATACAAACTAACAATAAAGGCCAGGCTTTGAACCAGCGATTTCTATAACTTAGGCTTCAGACTGCTCAGCCACTGGCTCTGAGCTTGATTTGATTAGATTTGAAAATTAATAAAATTAATTATGATATACCCTTTCTTTAAGGTAGCTGAATATGAAAATAATGAAATAAGCAGAATGAGTTTAGGTTATCAACTACAAACTTCCAAACACAAACTTGTGAGCTCCATACAACCATAAAATTATTAAATTTACTACAATGCATCAAACAAGTATTTCACTTACTGGAAAGCCCTTCCTGATTGTTCTGCGGTTTGACCCGTCGTAGTCCACTCGTTCTACAAAGTCGAGATAGGTGTCAACCCAGTAGACATGCTGTGTAGGATAGTCAATCGTTACTCCATATGGATACACTATCTTGTGGTCCACCAATATCTTGCGTTCACTGCCATCTAACAGTGCTCGCTCCAGCATGGGCGATGTTAACCCCCACTTAGTGAAAAACATGTACCTAAAACAACATGGGTTAGCAGATCTTTATATTCCCTTTATATATTTCTATATTAAAAGCCTTATGTTAAGAGTCTAAGAAGCAACAAAAATAAAAGACTATATAGATAGTTTGGAATAGTCAAATAGCTATATAGATTTTATGTTTAAAGGGATATAAGTGATTTTAAAAATGTGAGACTATTTCCTGAAAAGAAATTATTTAGAGGAAATCTGCTTAGTAAATAAAAATCACTGGACAGTTTATAACACATGAAAATGGAAAGCCGGCATCAATCACTATCAACACATTCAATTTAAATTTAAAATAAAATATTTAGCCTACCCCTGTGTTGGATCCAGAGCTATTCCCCGTGGTTTGCTGAGGTTCACATCAATGAGGATGAGGCAGTACTTCATCGTTGAAGTGCAGACAAATATCATTTCCCGGCTGTCATCCAGAAAGTACCAGTTGCTAGAGATCCAATCCAAAGCCACATGCGTATTGGCTGAAACATTAAAACACACATCAGTCTTTAGTACTTATCAAAACATTTTGGTTACTTAAATTCAAACTTACAAATAAAAAACCTAAATCTTAAAATAGTTGTATCTATTTTCCCATGGAAGAATTTTTATGTGTTCATTGAGTGGCTTTTAAATGTTAAAGTTTTAATGTATTTGTCCCTCTTAGGTTTAGTGAATAGAGGGTTTTTTATGAATAAAACCTGACTTAGTATTTAAAGTTAATGTACCAATTATTATTTTCCATAATTCTACCAAGATATTAGCTGTTTTCTCACCTTGAATATATTATATGGAGGAGGTATAGCTTTGCATGTGATCTTTATTGTAAAATTTTCAAGTGTTTTACAATGAATATTTCTTCATTTTGTATTTGTATTGTGTGCTGTTTACTTGTATTGTATTTCTACCAACACGTAATATGCTGATTATGAAACTATTTTTAAAATATTACTCTAATTTATTTATTTTTTACTGACCCCTCGACCAACCACCTGCCCCCTGAATTGTGCAGTTGTTACAAATGTGACTGTTTAAAATTTCATTGTTTAGTTACCAAAGGCAAGATTGGAATTTCTCAAATTTTGAGGACTTTGGGTTATAATATTTTTCGGATCAAGAGTTTTTATTGGTATCCTATAAATTAGAACAATCGGGTCATTTAGTTCACTCACTTTATGAACTATTGCTTGACCGATTTTGATGACATTTTTTTTTATTCAAACGATAATTTTGATTTCTAAGTCGTAACGGAGTTCGATTTTTGAAATTCCCATAGGTCTTTACCCTACACAACGTCAAAGTTGCAACTTTATTCTTAGGGAGATTAATTTTAATTGACCAGCTGGCGGCATAAACAAATGATAAATAGTCCAAAACAATTGTTAGGTTAACCATAGAGGGCAGCACAGCAAAATATAAAGTTAATTATAAAAGAGCGAACACATGTCTGTCTGTGTGTATGTTATCATCTGCCGTGAAATTAAATGAAAACATTTGAAATAGGCTTAGTAATAACATTGATTGTTTATAAAATTATTATACTATAGAGTGCAAATCAAGTGTAGTGAGTGAGTTACTGTACATGATTTTAAATAATATGATTTTACTTAATACAGTTTAATTACTAACATTTGAAGTCAAAAGTTACTTCCGAGGCTGAAGGCCGAGCCATCACGAACGCCGAGAGTGACAGCGTTGGCACACGAAGCGTGCAGGGGTGTCCCCTTGTTACAATAATAGCAGAAGGTTCATTTCATTTGTGATTAAAAAAATAATCACAATAGTTGAAGAATAAGATATATACTAGTTCCCGTTACTAAATAAGAACTACCATCTAATTTCAACGGATAACTGTGATTTAGTTGAAATAAGTAGTCCAATCATTCACTCAGGTTAAGAAGGAGATTGGCCTCTCCTTTATAAAAAAAATCAATCAATTTCTATTGCCAAAAGGCTTAACATATTTGCTAAATATATTGTCAATATTTACTTTGGTCAAAACAATAATTTGTGGTACAATTATTCACACTACACATAATTATTAACTAATCATGTCATATATCTTTACATTTTCTGATTAATTTTTGGTTATGTTAATTTGAATGTTTTATACATGTTTTTAAAAATTACCATAAAGAGGAAACATTGTGGGTGGGGGAAGGTCCCATGTGTGAGTAAGGTCGTCGATATCTGCACAACTTAGAAGTGCAGAGGTGCCATTATTGCGAATGTAGCACAAAGTCCGATTGCGATGATTAAATTCCAGTGCTAAAGTCTGTAGCTGGGCGATGGTGCTAGGTCCTGGCCAAGGGGAGCCATCCAAGCGCACACGACGAATGTCCATTGTGCTGCTGAACACCAAACTAGCCTCCTCCCCACTGGGTTCTATGACATTACAAACAAACTTTTAGTTAATTGCAACCAACAATTATATAAACCTTTATTGCCTGATTGCTCTTTACTTAATGAGGACTGAAAACAAATAGAATAGTACCACCTCATATATAATATATATATATATATATATATATATATATATATATATATATATATATATATATATAATAAAGTGAAGGTAAGGTCAGTAATTTTAACTCTCTAAAATAATTCACACATGATTCTCTGTGGTTTAACTTAGCAATCATTCTGACAGCCTTTTTTTAAGTTTAACACTTTTGCTCCGGCCATGCCCGATCGTGAACTGCGCTTGGCGGGCTTCAGACTCTGTCGTGCCTGATCGGGAATCCTTGACCTTTGTTGCTTATTCATTCAATTCAGAGGAAGCGTCTGCGAAGGAAAATTTTTTTGTGCGTAGCGTGTCTAGTATGACCTAATAACTTTGTATATATTTTGGTTTCAGTTATTTTTTTTTATTTTGTAAGTGTAAATAGTAATAATGTAAACAATTTTTAGAACCTGAGGTAAGATTACCAACTATAGGAGAAAGTGTAAAACCACAGACGCGTGAAACATATTAAGAAAATCATAATCTACTTACTGAGTTTAAAATGTCAAAAGAATTATGTTTATTTCATATAGCTAACCAAGCTACTGAACTGAACAACTGCTTACCATTAACAGCTTTACATTTGGTACTGTTGACTCGGGTGTAGCCCGTGACACAGGAGCAGATGAAGGATCCTTTGGAGTTAGTGCACACCTGGTCGCAAGAGCCATCTACTTCACATTCGTTAAAGTCTGCCAACAACAAAGTAAAATTATACTCAAGATATAGAGTAATTTGAGGTTTATAAACAGCAGAACAGTTCAGAGCAGAATTGTTTAATCCAGATATGCCAGTACCCCAAAAATAGAGCGACGCTTTAAAAAAATAAAAAGAAAAAATACACCATATCATTGGTGTTGAAACGGACAAGTCATACTATTGTCAGGTGCAACAACAAGGATTATCAGTTTGTATCTAGCTGGGGCTAGAACATCTTTCCTGCAATTTAATAGTGGCACTGGTTTGTGCCATAGTGGTGTAGAGTCCACCTTATATAAACGGTGTCTGGAAGTTGACAGGTTCAGTGTTTCTATTATAGTTGCATGGAAGAACATCTGTTTTACTACTATTTTGGTTGTTTTGGTTTACAAAATTGAAATAAGGTATGCAAATCTTATACAAGGTGGTACAAGGGTATTGATACTGATGGGTATTCGACTTACCACCTCAACAGGGACAGATTTCTGCCTGTATCAGCTACTAACGGGTCATGGTCAGGAAGTATCTGCAATGGATTGGAAAGAACAGGTTAGAACAAGGATGATACTCATCACTCATATATGGTTGTTTCGTTGGTGAAAAAAGTATACTTTCCATTCGGTAGGTCCCTGTTACTGTGGATAACATAATGAATGCAATGTTGTTAAGCAAAGATGTGTCGAGAACTATGGCATCCTTCACACTGACAGTGCTTCAGTACAACCTTGGTTATCCGGCCTAATGTGGCAAAGGTCAAGCCGGATACGATAAAAGCCGGATAAAACTTAAGTAATAAATATCTTGGTTTTATTTTAGAAACAGGTTTAGTAACTGATCACAGACAGCACGCATAAGTGAGGAGCCTACAATTGTATGAGACGCAATGCGCTCTGCAGCAATTGTAGTGAAACGAACGATGTTTATCACAATCACCAACTTTGACGTTGCTTGTGGGTGTATACGTATCTATTCCACTTCCCCACTCGCAAAATGGATTCTTCCAGCCAGCCACACTGAATAAAAGTAAACAACATTGCCAACTCGGATCTTCAGGCGCATTATTAAATTATTACGCAGTAGCAAGTGACCGCTTGTTGAGAGAGAGTGATTACTGTACAGCGGAGAGGAGTAGTCAATACAGCACCTGCAATTTGCAAAATGCAAACTGAAACACTCATGTACGACATTTGCATTACAAAACTGAAAGGCGCTTCTGATTACTTGTAATTTTATCTTGTAAATAATTGTTATTGTTATCTACTTGCAGAACCGGAT
Organism: Stictocephala bisonia; assembly: GCA_035578905.1. NCBI lineage: Eukaryota > Metazoa > Arthropoda > Insecta > Hemiptera > Membracidae > Stictocephala > Stictocephala bisonia. The sequence goes on along the minus strand of JAQJVL010000159.1, from coordinate 1,586,361 downwards.
GACACCGACTACCAGAAAAAGCGAGGCTGGATAATCGAGGTCGTACTGTACTTGTAAAAGGCAAGGAAGGATGCCTGACTGACTTCTAGGAGTAGTGAGAGCCAGGCATAGTTGTCAGAATATGTTCTTGCCTTTATCACTTTGCGCAGTTAGGGTTTTCGTTTGATTAAATACTTCTAATGTGTGAGTCCCCCATTCAGTGTGTAAATGTATTCTAAATAAAATTGGCCAAGCGCAAATCAGCCACAATTTTCAAAATGACAATCTTAAAATATAATAAAGCCAAAATTTGCATTTTTATCTTTACTCATACATAAACTTATCTAAAAGTTGAGATGTACAGTTAAAAAAATGGGTTGATAAAAATGGGTTGATATCTAGCTTTCTAGTAATTTGTTTAAATAATTCTTTCCTATAATATATATTAGAACTTTTACGACAGAGAAAACTTGTAAATATGGTACCATATCTTTAAAAAAAACAAAAACTATTGATAACAGATAAATTATGTTTTAAATAATACTAAGCACTTTTCATTGGCCAATTTATTTTTTTACACAATTTGTTTTGGTCTAGATATTTCTTTCTTTTTTTTCATTAGAGTGCACTAAGTCTGCAGATGGCATTACATTTGTTGAACCATTTTAGATGAAGTAATAATTCTTTATGCATATATAACACACTCAAAGTGTTAATTTTGAAAGCAAATGTCATTTTTTTACATTGTGCTGGGCACGGTCCACGAGGAGTCGGAAGAAAATCTTAAATTAGAGCATAGTTTGGAGTTGTACATCATATTAAACTAGTACATTTATTATAAGTCCCTAAATAGTTCATTTCATCCACATTATAAAAAATGAGCTGTCTTTAACTCTATAATTCATACCCTTCTCATCAGAACATTATTAAAAGAAAATTATAAAAATAACTTTTAGATAAAAGAAATTTTGCTCACTTCATTGAATACCCAGCAAAATTAATAGAAAGTATTGTTAAAAAGAAGACAATATCAATGAACAAAAACAGAAGAACTACTTTAATACCAATTAAGTCTAATGAAAAACCTATTTTTAAGTCTATGTGTCATAATCAGTATTCTGAGAAAAAAATTTAAAAAAACAATATAAAATTATCTATCAAACAAACCATCAATTGAAAAACTTATTGGAAAACCGAAAATAAAAAATAAATGGAGATAAATCAGGAATTTCGTAAATTTATTGTGATAACTGTGATAAATGTATTTTGGCCAGAAACGAAAAATTAAACCCAGATTCAAAGAACACAGAGCAAATTTTAAGGATGAGCAATGGTCAAACATGCACTAGAAAGACACATTGTTACAAAATTTGAAGTTCTAAAACATGTTTGCAATAATCAACATATTAGATAGTGAAGTTGAGAAGTTGATATTGGTCACTTAATATGTTCAAATTATTAAATTTACAATAAAACCAATATAATTAATTTTTAACTAGGCCTTTCGCCAGCAAAGCTGGCATCATCAGGCAACACAAAATCAGGCATTTTGTTTGCACATCTAAATATGTCAATATTTAGATGTGTCTAATTAATATAATAAATTAATTGTAAATAGTGAGCTTCTTCCCATTAAAAATTCTACACTTGTAAATAATAACTTGACTGAAAACTTTTATTCGTATTTATACTACAAATTTTAATTTTATTATTTTTTTTAATTGTACCATTTATTAAAAAGTTTTATGATTAGATTTTGTAAACAAATGTTTTAAAGTTAATTTTTATTGATGTCAGGCGACGCTAACTTGAAGGCGAAAGACTGCACAAGAATAAAACATTTTATTGGATTATTTGAGAATTTTGAAAGTATTTCTTTTTAAACTAATTTGTTGATTATAAAGCTCAAACTTGTAACTTTATACAAGTTTGAGTATAATTTTACAATTTGCCATTTTGTAGGGTGGTCCTTTTCAAGTCGGCTTTGCTGCACTGTGTTCTACTAACAGAGACCTTCAATGTTATGGACATCACAACCTAAGCTCTAATTTAAAATTTTCTTCCGTCTCCTTGAGCAATATCCCCAGTGTGATGCAACAGAATTAAATTTGCTTGAAAAAGTAGGTTTTTAGGCATAGTATAGTGAAAAGCAATAACATTTTATACAAATATATACTACATGTATGTGTAAAGCGTTATTGCTTCATCTGTTATGGTTCAAAAGATATGTTGCCGTCCCCAGACTTTTGGTACACCCTTTATATATGATTATCAGGGTGAGCTTTCATTATCGAATCATTGTTTATTTTTATAGTTATTAATATACTTGGTTTTGCTTTTATTCGAGTATTACTTTGTCTCCTCCAATAATTAATTTAAACTTGTAGTATTTTATCTGCTTACTAAATTGTTACAGTTTGTTGAAATAGCTAAATTTGATCATATAGCCTTGCCTGACGACTTCTAATAAGTATGTCAACAGTACATCTATTTCCAGCTTTATTAGCAAGTTAAATTAATCCTATAAATAGATCAGCCAGATAGATAAATTAACCATTACTCCATCTGAATCCCTATTGCATATTAATGTCTAATAGCTGAATACATTATTACTAATTTGTCTCCTTGAGTTTAATGTTATTATGATTTATGCTGTTTTCTCTTCTTACATTTAGTTACGATTTATTGATTACTAGCTTTTTACCTGTGCCTTGCTACGGGACTGATATGTAAACAGTAATGTTTCAGTTTATTTTAACCCTAAACCTGGCAGGCAAAAATTTCTTTACTGGCAGGCTATTTTATGCATTATGAAAGCATGTTTATTAAATCTACAAAAAATATAAATATATTTATTGGGATGTATTATGTATGATTTTGCTCATAAATTTCAAGAGAATAGTTTACTAAACAAAAATTGGTATGTTATATTTGTATAAAATAATTAAAAGTTTTGGTATTATAAACACCAAAAAAAGGGGGACTGCCATTTGAAAAATGTTTATTATGTAGTAATGATTGATGATTTTGATAGTATCCTTAAACACTTTAACCGCCAGTTAATTTTTTAATAGTTTCTGAAATCGACGAGTCAGTCATTTTTGACTGACTATAAACATTCCATTGGCACTGTGTCAGTCTTAAGACTGATAGTGATGTGCCAGCTTACACCAGGCGAGTAGACGACAAATGTTGTCAAAGTTTTACCACTTGATCTATTGCCCCGTCACTACTTTACTACTCACGGATTGCACCTAAACAAAAGAGGAAAAAACAAAGCTGCTGAAATGATTGCCAAATTAAACTTACAAAAGTGCGACAATGAGAAATCTACTATCGAATCCTTTCAAACCTCTAGGAACAACACCACAAGATCGCAGATTACAATGAATCATGGTGAAATAAAGGTTTTTGACACTGAAATGGGTAGTGTTATTGAGCAGTTTAAGGATGACTCTTCTGTGGCATTTGCCCACACCATATCAAGTGATTTCAATCATAGCCGTCACCTCTGCTGGCGTGGCTGTTGCTTTCCGAAACATTATTGGAAGACGAAAAAAACAGACTATATCCAAGAAAGACTAACGCTTCAGAAGTTGGAAAACGGAGCAGTCGTATACAGTCTGGTGACGAAATGGAGATAATTTGATAAGCCAACGGAAGAAAATTACAACGAATCTTTCAAGCAACTGACTTAAGACTTCAAAGCAAGAGGCCTCAAGACACTTATCTGCTCGCCAATGGGTTGTGTGAGAGACTTAATTTTACCACACTTCGCAAACATAACTGAATTTCATCAAGCGACAGGGGCAACAATTGGTATTGTGTCCTGCAATAAAAAATCTACAAGAGTGCTTCGAAACGGACTGACACATGATGAATTACTAATGAAGCTGAAAGAGGAAATTATGTACAGGCAAACCAATGCTCCAGAGCTGCGACCAGATGAACATCCATCACCTTGTCAAGATGATGAGCTAGTTTATAAGATAATGAAGCCAGATGTGCCCCCTTTAAACTCTCTAACCCAACATGTTACAAAACCAAAGTAGGTAATAATAATTACAAAAATATAACAATTTTACATCAAAACATTCAAGATTTAAATTTACGCAAAGAACAGCTTGAAATCATTTTGACAGAAATCGACCCAGATATAGTAGTTTTAACAGACATAATATGAATAAAATTGAGTTAGAAAGATTTAACCTTAGACACTATTCCACAGCTACTTACTATACTCGTACCACTACTACTGGAGGGGTTGTGATAATTCTGGTTAAAGAGAGTTTGGAGGGGAGACAGCTGGTTTCCAAAAGTGTACAGCAGCTTTGTGAGGATAAGTTACTGGAGTGCTGTGTGGCTAAATTCAAAGTACACAATTTAAATTTAACAATAGTTGGTTTATATAGAACACCACAATATCAAAATTCAGAGTTTTTAATTAGGTTTAATAATTTAATAGAACATTTAATTACCAAAGATCAAAATTTATTTGTAATAGGAGATTATAACATCAATGTTTTGAAAAATCGCTCGGAATCTAAAGAATTTAAAAATATACTCAAAAGGCACGGTTTGAAATATTTAATTAATTTCCCAACAAGGGTAACTCCAACTACAGAGTCTTGCATCGACAATATCTGTACTAATGTAAATGTAAATCAAACAAACGTTACAGGTGTTATAACGGCTTTATCGGATCACGACGGGCAGGTGTTAGAATTATTAGAATGCCCAGTTAAAACCAACAATAACATCTTAAAAGTTGTGGGGTAGAAAAGTTTTTACAGAAAACATGGCTTTATTTAAAGCATTCTTAGAAAATGAAGACTGGCTCCCCCTTTTTAACTCTCCAATAGAAACTAAATATAACTGTTTTGAAAATATTTTCAAGTTTTACTTTGATCAGTAGTACATAGAGTTCAAAAAAGAATTAATAAAAGAAAAAAAAGTTGGATCCACAAAGATTAAAGGAAGAAAAAAATTCTCTTATTAATCTTAAAAAACAGCAAAGGAAACCGGCCTAGAAAAATTATAAAATGATTTCAAAATTAAAAATCAGCACAATAAATTTAATGTACTTAATGAAAAAGAGATTATTTTGATGATAAAATTAAAAACTCTGAAAATATTAGTAAAACTACATGGAAAATCATAAATAGTGAAACGAAAAAAAATATTTCAAAATTGAAAAAGAATGTACTTTGAATTTAAATGGTAGGTTAGTATCAAATCCTTATTGTGTGGCAGATGGTTTTAATAACTATTTTGTAACAGTTATTGAAAATATGTTGCAGGATATTTTACCTTGTCAAAATACAGATACTGTTAATGTAATCCAAACAAATAATATTCCTAGTTTGACATGTCCACCAATTAATGAAAAAGAAATGAATAGCATTTTTGACTCTTTAAAAAACAAGTGGTCAAGTAGCTTTGACGAAATTCCAATTAAAGTTTTAAAATTTGCTAAAGCACCTTTAATAAGACTTCTTTTACATTTAGTTAATTCATCATTTATTTCTGCCATTTTTCCTAAACAGTTGAAAACTTCAAAGGTTATACCAATATTTAAAAAAGGAGATGAAACTGAAATTCAAAATTACCGTCCTGTGTCCATCCTGCCCTCAATATCAAATATTTTTGAGAAGGCAATGTATCTAAGATTAATAGAACATCTGGAAAAATATAATCTTCTTGATAACGAACAACATGGTTTTCGAAAAAACAAATCTGTTACCAGTGCATTAAATAGTTTTACAGAATCAATAATTGAAGCAATAGATAAAAAAACAAAGTAGCTGGTATTTTTATGGATTTATCTAAAGCGTTTGACAGCATTTCTCACACTAAATTATTAGAAAAACTAGATGACTTGGGCATTAAAAACAGGCAAATAAATTGGTTTGAATCTTATCTATCTGAAGGAAAACAATACGTAGAAATAAGTAAAATTGAACACAATAATTTAATAAATTACAAATCTAAAGAAGGAATAATTAAGTATCCTCAAGGATCCATACTTGGACCCTTATTGTTTATATGCTACATAAAAAATATGCCAAACTGCCTTAGTAATCGGGACCAATCAAAAACGCAACTTGCTTATTTGCTGATGATTCAAACCTTATTTTGTCATCAAAAACTGAAATTGAATTAGAAGTTAGCGCATGTATAGAATTGGCTAAAATTCAATAGAATTGAAATAAAATTCCTTATTCAAAATAATCTAATTTTAAATAAACATAAAACAAATTATATATCATTTAGTACAAAACAAAATCGAAAGGAATCAGATTTCCAAATTTGGATTGGTGACGAAAGTATAGAAAAAATTGATGAAACAAATTTTCTTGGTCTATGTATGGATAAAAATCTGAGTTGGGATAAACATGTTGACCACATTTTGGGTAAAATCAACTCGGGAATTTATGCTTTGAAAAGACTTTCTTTTTTATGTAGCCTATCTGTTCTAAAAATAGTTTTTCACGCCCATGTTCAGTCACACATTTCATATGGAATTTGTGTTTATGGTGGAACATCAAATAAAAATTTAAATAAAATATTAATTGCTCAAAAAAAGCACTAAGAACTATGCTAAAAATTAAAAAAGATGATTCAGTCAGACAATACTTCAAGGAGTTAAAAATCTTAACAGTTTACAGCCTATACATTTTGGAATGTGTTATGTTTGCCAGAAATAATGAAGCAAATTTAATACATCATAGTGACATCCACGCATACAACACTAGAAACAAAAATAAGATAGTTTTGCCCCAACATAACTCTGAACTTTTCAGGGAAAAAATTTCCTATGCAGGTGCTTGGTTTTTAAGATTTCTACCCAAAAATATTACTAATATACAGACTGTTAGTAAATTTAAATTAAAGTTAAAGGAATATTTATTTCAAAATGCTTTTTATTCACTAGAAGAGCTTTATGATCTAAATAATTGCATGTGTACATACACTGTTTTGTAAACAAGATGAATATCACACAATAAATAGTACAAGGTACTGTTTAGTTGGTTACAGCATCCTTTGAGTAACATGAAGATGTAATTTTATTTGAGTACCACTGTATGTGTATATGTAAGCAGGTGGGTCAGTACCATTGTATATGTATGGGTGGGTGGGTGGGTCAGTACCACTGTAAGTGTATTGGTGGGTGGGTGGGACAGTACCACTGTAAGTGTATTGGTGGGTGGGTGGGTCAGTACCACTTTATGTGTATGGGTGGGTGGTTGGGTCAGTATCACTGTATGTGTATGTGTAAGCAGGTGGGTCAGTACCAATGTACGTGTATGGGTGGGTCAGTATCACTGTACGTGTATGGGTGGGCATCTCAGTTTACGGTGTCATAAGAGTACCCTAATGTATGGCGATTGTTTTGATATATAACTATTAATTAAGTTCCCCTTTTAATGTTTGTTTCCCTTGTTTTAATTAAGGTAACAGTATAAAATATGTAACCTCTTCATTATTACAAACACCATTGTTAACATTCCAGCAGATGTTAAAACGTTTTGGTAATCATAATTTACATTTGAACAGCCGTTACTTTTCGATTAATTGAAATCTAACATCTCCATGTTATTCTTATTGCTGAAAAACGTACTTTAAGGGCTTTCCTTCCCATAACGGTAAAAATATTGAAGAATTAAGACCTTATTGCACAACTACGAACAGAACCAGATTTTTTGACACCTCAACCGCTTAAATTGGTCAAGAAGTAAGAGAGGAGTTTCGTTGAAAAAAAACGTCTTCGCTTATTATATATAAAAAGATATATGAAAAAAGGGTTAACTATTGATTTTATTTTTGACGTTAACTTTAAAAAAAGCATTTTACTTAATGTCTTCAGCTTGACTTTTCTATTTCAGCCCGTTAATTGTGAATACATTTTGTCATTTGTACTTTGTATATTTTTCAATGACATTTCAATGAGTAGACCTAATCCTGTTTGCATCATCGATGGCCTCGGGATTTAATCTTCTCACTTAATTCGTACTTAGGTGGAAGCAGGCCACTTCGGTTTTTGATGGCTTAGGATTCAGCTTCCAGGTTCTAAAATATTCTTCGAGGGCTGCAAGATCACTTGTAAGTGTTTCTTCAGTAGCACTGAAGTCCTTGTGTTGATAAGCTAAAGCAATATCGTCCGTTATTAACGATCCGTCTATACCTGAACGTGGGATGAACCTCAGTCGTAGGCAATGGACACTGTTCAGTAGGTTCCGAACTGGGGTGGGCTGATGTAGCTACTGGAAATACAATAGGGGATTGATACTAGATCAGTCATGTGATTGTGGGTTGTCTAATGTCTATCCAAACAGTGGATCTTATAGTGCCCTCTGCACTATCTTACGGAGAGATTAGCGAACATAAATAGAATGAGTGACTATAGTGAGACAGGTCTCAAATGGCTTGATGGATTGGATTTATCTTTGTGACAGGAGATCACACGATATTTTTATTAATATCTAATAAATTTTGGATTTTTTCAAGTATATAACACAACTTTTAATCTCCCCCCATGGCTATCTGATTAAAGCAACGGACATTATTTATTATACAATAATACTTTATAAGGAGTATTTTAATGTATAAACTTGTATACAATTTATTTGACACTATTTACTGTATATTATGTACAATTTAAATAAAGACGATTTGAATTTGAATGTCCTGCTCACGCCGCACCATCTATCAGAGGTTATACTAATCTTACTGTTACGTAATTTAGACTGATTGGCTCATCTAAATGTAAAAAAAATGAATATACTATCAGCTGATGTTGGTCATATTTGACTGTCACGGCGTCAAAAGTCTATTTGTTCCTCTGTGACGCCATGTCAGTCTTTTTCGACACACTAAACATTCACCTGCTAAATCATTGCACTCGTATTTGAATTAGTGCGTCGTTATGTCCTGATGTGCCTACTATGTGCCATTCTTGTTATCTGACGGCTCATGACCAAATTTAAATGGAAGTGTCAAAACTATTATTACTCATTTTTGTTTGACTTTGAGCACTTTTTCACATAATTTCGTCTTACATTTGTCAGTTTTCATAGTGGTATATCAAAATATAGTTACTTTTCTTTCAAAAATTGTTTTAATTTATCCTTTCACTGTCAGTCATATTCGACTGACATGGAGGTTAAAGTGTTAAATGGTTAACATCAAAAGGTGTAAACTTCTAGGAAGTTTGGGGCATCCTTGTTGGGGTGAACTGAGCACTGGGCCTGTCAGTTTTTCATAACTCAGACCAATACTACATAGTTCAGATTCTATGCTATGCTATAGAACCTTTTGTTGCCCCAGCTATTAATAAATAGCTCTTTCTAAAGAACAGACGACCTTGGTTAGTAACAATAACTACACTCATTAAACTCATATTTGCCCATATTTTGACAATTTTCATCTTATACTACATTAATTAACTAATTAATATTTTCATTTATTGAGTATAAATAACCTCTAATAGAAAAGTTCAGTTTCAGTAAACTTTCTTTTAAAAATATCAATAATAATATTACTAACATCCAAAAGGAGTGGAGGAAACAATTTGTGAAGAACAAGCTTGACTTTCAAGGAGAGTACTTTAAGTCACGTGTAAAACTACAACCCAAGTGACGTGTAAAACCCCGAAAGGGTATGAATGAATAGGAAGATAGATTTATTAGTGAGTACGGAAAAGAAATAATTAATATCCTTAAATAAAGAACAAATTTAAAATCTTGCCATTTTAAAATAAACTTTTTGTTGATTAAAGACAATTATATTCAGCTCTATCTATATAAATCTCTGTATTTTGAGAATGTTATATAAAAGGTAAGAAAGCCAGCATTTAGGATGTGGAGAGAAATCTAAGGACAGCACATATAAATAAGTATGATTTGGCAGTTAAACATCCATTACCCTGCACTACAAGTTATACGAGGTACAGTCAAAAAGTTCCCAGAATCGATGTCCAAAGACACACAGCGTCATTGCCAGTAGAAATTTTGTTGTATAACAGCTAGTACTATTCCTGGAGAAGGGATATGGGTAGCGCAAGTATTGCTCAGCCACCCCTGTTTCCCCATGGAGAAGGCTTTTTGTGAATTTGTGAGTTTACATTGTAGCTTTTTGAAAACTGATTTAAAGAACAGCTAAAAAACATTAAATCATCTTCTAAGACACTTAAAATGGTTGGTCATGCGTTCGGAGTTGAGGCGATGAAGAAAAGCCAATTTTACGAATGGCACAAACGTTTTCCTGAAGGTCGCATAAACATTTAAGATGACTCTCTTAGTAAACGCCTTTGACTGCAACCACAGCTGGACAACATTGAGCGAGTTCGGCAAACTGTCCATGCAAACTGAAGAATAAGGTTTGATGAAATCGCATATGAAGTAAATTTATCCACACAAAAGTTTTTAGGCGCTTACAAGATGCCATTAGGAGGAAATTGCCTAAAAAATGAGCAGAAAACAATTGGATTTTCCTGCATTACAATACCCCTGCACATCGATCCTTCTAAGTATGTAACTACCTAGTCAAACTCCGCGTTACCATGCTAGAACACTCTCCCTACTTGCCTGACCTAATGCCTAATGATTTCATCCTGTTCACATGGTGAAAACATCAATAAATGGAAAACGGTTTGCAGGTACTAAAGCTGTAAGAACAAAAATGCTGTAAAAGTATTGAAACACAATTTTTTAAATTAAGTGTTAAAGGTGTATTGAACATCTTTATGACCGTAGGGACAAGTGTATTGTTGTAGGATGAGAGTATTTTGAAGGAAAATCGGTTTTGTAAGTTTTGTCCAATAAATATATTTCAACCAATTCCAGAAACGTGTTTACTATACCTCGTATGAGTAGAGAGACAATTCATGAACATACTTTCAGAATACAAGTTTTAATAGGTCAGTAAGTAAAATTGTATACGGTTCTCTAGATCGATATGACAAAATATATTATCTGATCGAAGAGCAACGTAGATTCACATCTTGAATGTCAGCAGTAAATTTTATATTAGCAATGAGATAGCTTGAATAGACAAATTTTAAGGATTTGATACTGGCTTTCCCAAATATGGAGAACGTCGATAAGACTAAAACCGCTCAAATTTATGATGAGAATCAAGTTCATAATGTAATGCTACCTTAGTTTTAATCTTATTTTAATCTTATTTTGCGTTCTTCAGATTTTGAGTTGATGTTTTCTTTATTATACAGTAGAACTTGGATAATTAGAACTTCTTTAATTCGAAATTGCCTTTAATTCGAAGTTTTGGGTTGGTCCCTTGAACATTGTAATATTACCAATGGATTATCCATGGACAATCATGGATAATTCGAAGTTAAATCTCTTTAATTCAAAGTTTTTACATCAACGGTAAAAGTGAAACATTAACTAATGTACTGTAAACAAGGTTCCGTTTGAGGTTTGCATTGTTTGGTCAGTGTGTCGGCAGGCAATCACTTTCTGGGAATTCCTAATCCGTCTCTTCCCCTCTCCTCGGCGCGCCCCGCCATTATGTTGCGATCGTTGACCCGGCGCCCCCAGCCCCTCCAGCTGGCCCGCCCAGTGCAGTCATGTAGTCTGTGCCGTTAATTGTTTGTTGTTTATTAGTGTGCCTTTAATTGTAAGTTTGTTTTGTTTGTGTTATTGATCAAAATGGCTTAAACTAGTAAGCCGCGTGTTCAGTACAAGACATTAACATTTCATGAAAAAGTGGCTGTAATTCGTGAGGTGGAACAGGGTGTAATGAAAAAATGTGACATCGCTAAAAAGTATGGGATAGCACCTAACACAGTGTCTACATTTTTGAAGAATAGGGATAAAATAATGAACAGTGCTTTAAGTGGCAAGAACCGTGAAAGGGCCAAGATCCGGAGAACCCAGAAGTTGATAAATGCGTGCTTAAGTGGTTCAAGCAAGCCCAGGACATGAATATTCCCTTATCAGGACCTCTTGTTCGAACAAAGGCAAAAGAATTTGCTGTAAATTTGGGAAAATCTGATTTTAAAGCGAGTGCTGGTTGGTTAGACGGGTTTAAGGACAGGAACAATATAACATTCAAGTCTGTTTGTGGTGAAAGTGCTAGCGTCAACTAAGAAGCTGCAAATGTTGGAAAAATGATGTTTTAAAAATGATTGAAGAAACTCCAGAAAAAAACATTTTCAACGTGGATGAAACTGGTTTATTTTTTAAATGTACTCCAGACAAAACACTAACTTTTAAAGGAGATCAATGCAGTGGAGGAAAGAACAGTAAAGAAAGAGTTACTTTGTTAGTTGGAGCTAATATGGACGGAAGTGAAAAGTTGCCTTTGCTTATGATAGGCAAATCGTGCAATCCAAGATGCTTTAAAAACGTAAAATCCAAACCTATCGAATACAAATCAAATAAGAAGGCTTGTATGACATCAGAGCTGTTTGCAGAGTGGCTGTTAAAACTAGACAAACATTTCTGTAAACAGAAAAGAACAATCATCCTGTTTGTTGACAACTGTACTGCCCACAATTCAATTCCAAATATGGGCAATGTTAAGGTTATCTTTTTTCCCCCTAACATGACGTCAGTTGTACAACCAAAGGATCAGGGCATTATTAAAAATTTTAAACACTTTTACCGGCAACTTGTTGCACAAAACCTCTTGACAGATTCATTGGAAAAGAAAAACACCTTCAAAATTGACCTCCTTCAAGCATCAAGAATGTGTCACAGTGCATGGGGTCAAGTGTCTCAAGCAACAATTGTGAATTACTTCAAAAAAGCTGGGTTTGTCAAGATATCTGACCATGATAGAGCTTTAGAAGAAGATGTTCCTTCTACACCCGACGGATGGGAAAAGTCAACCTTTGAAGAGTACGTAAATTTAGATTAACAAGTAGCAGTGTGTGGAGAACTTTCTGGTCAAGACATTTTGGCGGAGGTAAAGAACAAAAACAATGCTGATTGTCGGACCTGGAAGAAGATGTGGATGAAGTAGAACAGCCATCAATCCCTACAACATCAGAGGCCCTTCAGCAACTTTATGATTTTCGACGGTATATTGAAGGATAAACTAATGTAAGTGAATCTATTTTCCAATCTCTAAATATTCTTGAACATTTTGTAAATACAAAAAAAAATTAATTCTTCAAAGCAACAAGATATTTCTAATTACTTTATTAACTTTAAAAAGTGTAAGTCTATCTACATACATGTACTGCATTTACCTAATTTGTTAAACCTTTATTATTGTAATTTTTACATACTGTATGCCTCTATAGTTATGTTTAATATACTGTAGTGAACTTTAAATGAATACATTAAATTTTATATTAAAAAAGTAATTTGTGGGTATTATTTTAAGCCTTTTAGGATCATGAAAGTTACATAAAAAATACAACTTGGTTAATTTGAAGTATTGGATAATTCGAATTTTCGCATTGGTCCCTTCAGGTTAGAATTATCCAAGTTCTACTGTAATTACAATTAATTCATTGTTGGAAGCACAAAATTTGTTTCTTGCTCATTAAGTAAAAATGAGGTTGGTGAGAGATACGAAGCCTTGCACTCTACAAAATTGATTAAGTACATTAATTGAGATAGTTTAGTGATCATGGAATATTACGTTTTTAAGTTTATAAAAACAATTTTTTTCAGATTCCCAGATTGATGGCACATTAGCAATTAATCTCACCAACACAAGCAGTCTTGTTGGGCTGCTGGCCTGGTGGACAGTAGCACAGCGGCCCACTGGGTGTCACTTTACAGTTGTGAGAACATTTCATCATCTCGCAGCCTGTCTTGTTCTCTGAAACAAGTCATAATGAAGTGAATATACAATGTCTATTTTTAAGGTTCTTTTTATGACCTTGTTTTTTTAAATTAGTTATTTAAATTAAATAAAAGAGGAAAAGAGATCAGCCATTAACAGTGTACATATATCAATGGGTAAGGGGGCTTTTAACCCATTACGGATCGCATCATGTGGCACGCACCTAGAACTAACGATATGATCAAACGCAAGGAGTAAACTCCCCAAACTAATAAGTAGTCGAAACAACAGCGGACAGGAAATGGTAACAAAAATAAGATAAGGAGACAAACAGATAAGTACCTCAAAACATTTGGTTGCATTGTAACAGTGATAAGATTGAACCCAAGGGCCGAGTGACGCAACTGTAAAAACAAGTGCCGCAACGTCAATGTCACATTGTTGAGCTATCAGTCAACTTGGCACGGCACTTGAAGACCAAGTCTATGATCCGAAATGGGTTAATACTGTATGTGTATTGGTGGGTGGGAAGGCAATTAACACTATATATGTATTTCACAATCACTGTAGCCAATGTGTAAGGATGAATGGGTGGGTTACACCATTGAACGATTACGGGGAGTCATTACCTTAGTATGTTTAAGCGTGGGTGGGTGGGTCACAACAACTGTACGTGTTTGGATAGGTGGAAGCGTGACTAACAATAATCTGAAATGTTAGTTCAACGTTTGAATATTTCCCAAGTTTAACATTCAATATAACTATTAGTTTTGGTTAGAGAATTGTAAGGGTAATTTGTATTTATGTAATCATTTATATTCTACATTTTAATCTTTATTTATTTACCTAATCTGATTTGTATTATGATTCACCATCTACTTTTGTTTTAATGTATACATCTTTTGTTTCAAATTATTATTATATCATTTAACCTGACAACATGGTAAACTGAAGACAGACATAAATACAACATAAAGAACATTAAGTTAGTATAATATTTTGGGGTTACTGGCCCTTTCCTCAGTTACAAAGCCACTATTTCACTAACTTACTATTCTTGTGTTGTGTTTATGTCTGTCTCCTGTTTCCATTTTATCAGGTATGCTATTCTCCTCTCCTTTTTTACCAAAATTCTCGGTTTAGTACCCAATGGTATCCTAAAAATAACCAGCATTTCAATTAAATGTCTGAACAATCTATTTAAACAATGAAATGACTCGGATATAGATTTGCTATGATTAGGAAATCAGCGATCCAACATGACACAATTAGTCTGCACAAACAACATCAACAAACTCAAAACTTCTATAAACAAACCCTATCAGTTTAAAGCAGGGATACTCACTACGCGGCTCTTAACACAATCTTTTGCGGCCCTTAAAGTTTCTTAGAACTGCAATGATTTATTACAGTGACAACCGTTTTAGTATTTTTATGAGCCAACAAAAAATGTTCAGAATGGTTCGTCTTTGTAATAATGCACTAAATACTAAATAGCAGAGAGACAAGCGAAATGCAAGTTAGAAAACATACGAAAAACTGTATGTTTATGTACTTGTGGCCCTTAGATTTTTTTGAGAAAAGTAATAAGGCTCATCATGAAATTCTAGTGAGGAATCCTGTTTTGTAGAATATCTACAATTAGAAGACTTACTAACATCTTAAAGTTTAATTTTTCTGAAAACAGAGTCAGTCAAGTAATGAAACTCACTTTATTTACAATGGAAACAAAATATTCTTCTTTAACAAGTAAAAACATTATCAACTATATAAAGAATACCTGGTGATTGATTAGTTATAGTCAATAATACAGAACTCAAGCATTTGATATAATTTCCATTACTCAACGAGCCATGACAAGAATGGGCCATGATTTTGATAAGTTTTCTTTTCTAAATTTTCTTAACTTATACAATGTCTGAAAACTGTAGCATCTTAATATAGTATTTTTTTTTAATGTTATGTCACTAATTAACCCTAAATTCATCTTAGTCATGAATAAAAAAAAGTCATTAATTAATTATTATGACTATTATCGTATCATCCATCGTTTATTTATTATAACATGTCATCTAATTATTTATTAGAGTAGCTAATATTTAATTGAATTTCTATAGCTAAAATGTTCATTATCTGAAAAATGATCTCTTAAAGGCAAATTTAACTAGGTAGAGTTTATAATTTCATAGCTACACAAAAGTACATTATATGTACCAACTTTTTAATCGTCTAGATATACTCTTGTATATTTAAGTTTTTTATTCAGATGTTGCCTGTTATTTTGTCTGGCTTACCGACAATAAAATTCCATTTATCTATTCAAGTATCAATAAAAGCATATTACAGATACATCCCCCTCCAAAATCTCCTTTTAGCCTGCTTTATTTAGCTTCTTCACGTTACTTTACAGCACAGACATTGTTTACAGTAACGGGCGCCAGTCAGTGAATATTGTACAACTCCACACTTACGACACTGAGGGCCTTCATCACTACCGTCCTGGCACTCCTCCAAACCATTGCAAAACTTGTGAATGGGAAGACACTCCCCTTCTTTACACCTTGCAGTGTTCCATAGGCACGGGCTGCCTTTTTCACCTGAATGAAACATAATCTTAGTTGTCAAGCATTTATTTATTTAGATTTTATCCTGCAATTTATGTAAGATGATAAAATATTCATACCTGGAGAAAGCCTCAAAATATTTTGAATTGCTTTCGCAATTACAGTTCACCTATACACACTAACAATCATGTTGGAAATACCTGTTTCAAATTTTCAACAATATAATCTAGCCTTACACTTTAAATGCCATCAAATTTTGTTTTCTTTTTATTATTGTCAACTTAACTCATTGATCTTTACAGTTTACAATTCCTATACTTTACAATTTAGAGGCATTTCTTAACTATAGATTTTAGACAGGCTAGATTATTTAACTGTCTGCATTTATTTTAGGATATTATTATATTTTCTTGAATTGTATAGATAATGTTTAATTTGGTGTGCTGCTAAATATCTAAGCTACTATCTTGTGTAAATTATAGGGTTTTTAAAAATAAAATATTCAGTAATATTGTTATGAATATACAGAATGCTTTGTATATTCATTGTGTGTTAACTATGTTGTTTCATCTTGTTGATAAGGATTTAATGTAAGTTGATTTGTTTGTTTATTGTAATTGTTAGTATGAGCCTGCATTTTATTGTATATGTGTACAGGATCTTTTTGTATATACCTTGTCTTTTATGTTCATTGTGTTATTTTATCATGTTATTACTATTTTCACTTTGTTAGCTAATTTGTATGTTTATTCTTAAGTTTCTCTATTTTTTTATAGTGTATGCCTAATTGGAGTTTTTGTAGATAGAATGATATTTAGTTTATTATGTATTACTTGTAGTTACTTGATGACACCAATACAATCCTCTACTGTATCTGTATTGTCTTCAGGAATAGAGATTTGATTTGATTGGTTTTATTTACATTATATAGATAATAGTGATGAGATCCATGACATAAGTAATAGGTGTTGAACAATTTGGACAAACAAGTATTGTTTGAAACTTGAATGCTAAAAATGATTATACACAATCATCTCATACTTTACATAGATTGTTCCCTTGCAAATATTCCTCATATTTTATGCCGTTAGTCAAAACTGTGCATTTTACATTGGCCAACCTGAGTTAATTTTATTTTACAGTGTAACAATGGATTAGATAACTTAGATGAAGATACTACTTAAGCTTTTAAATGTCGTATGTCCAGTGAATATGACAGAATAAGTGAGAAGGCCTGGAGTAGTGACAGAATAAGTGACAAGGCCTGGAGTAGTGACAGAATAAGTGACAAGGCCTGGCGTAGTGAAATCTATGTAAAGCTGGATCCCAAGTTTGTTCCTTGTAAAATGAAATATTTTGGCAGCATTTTAACTGATTAGGATACAAAAAAATACTGAAAATTTGTGCCTTAGGATCTGAGACTGAGAATAAAAACTTTTGAGGAAAATGTTTTGAAAGAAAAGCTCGAAACTGACCCAGATTAATTGAACTGATGATTAATCATGGTATTATGTGTACATAGAATAACTGTCCAGCATTATTCCAGGTTTAATTTTTTGATACCTCGTTTTATATTGTTTTTTACAAATTCCTTATATTAGTTTTAGTTTCTTTGTTAGACGTAGAATTGTTGCATAGAATGCGAGCAATAATGAATATTTAATAGGAATGTTATATTAAATTATTGGTCAATCATAATTACACATCTGGTCACAGACCTGAAGGTAATAAGATCGACATTTCCTAAATACGCTGACATAAAAAAATACATATTTTTAAAACATCTAGTGAATTACTTATATACTTTGAACCGAGCTTTACGTTTATTTAAAACAAACTCTGAAATGAAATGAAAAATTATATTTATTTCCAGCATAAAATAAAAACTGAAATGAAGCACAATAAAATACCATATTGATTACATTATTGACTGAATTACAGTTTGAGAAAAAACTAATCAATAAAAAATAACAAAAATAAAACTAATAATTAAGGTTTACAACAAAGTAGATAAATATATATCTATGTGACTACTGTTCATTTGAGGGAGTAATAAAACTGAGTAGTTACTTTTACTCAAATTTTACAGAAAAAATAAAATGAACTTAAAAACAACTTTAGCAGTAACAACTATAGTGAAGCTCTTTTGCTTTATTTACTCTAATTAATACACTGTGATTAAAGTTCAATCTTATGGTAAATTTATTTCCATTTGATAGTAATTAAATGATCTAACACCTAAGCTCTCAATTTTCTACTGACACTACTATGCAGATCCAGTAAACATATCAGGTCTAACATTACTTTTGTCAAGTAAACTCAATATGTAAAGCCTCGTTTTCAAGGCGATAGTTCTCTTATGACAGTGCTCTCATTACAATCGCCTCGATAGTTGGGATGGTCGAGAGTAGCGTCTACATGGTGATAGTTGTTTGCGTCAATGGTGATAGCTAAAGGCTTGTTTTCATGGTGATAGTTTGTGTTATAGTTGCTGTCATGGTAATAACTATAGAAAAAACGAGGCTAACAAACCAAAAAGATTACAACAAGTTGAGCTAGCTATCACACAAAAGATATTTGCAGTATTCACGGTGAGAGTAGGCCTGATAGTTCCTGTACTATTGCAAGAGAACTCCACACTATCTAGTAAGCCGAGAAGTTGCAAGAGTGCTCTTGCGATAGTACAATAGCGACTTCATATATTGTGATTGTTATTTTGATAGTTACTGTCATGACATCAACTATCACACAAACTATCACCGTGAAAATGAGTCTTAAGTCCTAAAATCCCAACACTGTTTCCACTAAGTAAATATATTATGTATGTCAATTCAGTCAGGCAAAAACATTATATCAATTCTAAAGTTGTTTCTTTAAAATGAACTCATTACGACAAAATAAAATTGTAATTACATCGGTGAGGATCCTCGTCAGAGTTGTCAACTTGTTGCAGTGATGCTCCACAGTCTGGTTCTCCATCACAGATCCAGCCTAGGGGAATACACTTGTGGGAGCCAGCACACTGGAACTGTCCTTGACGGCACACGCGTGGCACTGCAACACAACATCCCATTCTGATTGATAACCACAAAATATTAAATGTTGGATATATACAGGGTGTTCCAAAAGTCGATGTCCAAACTTCACAGGCTTGTTATATAGATCATTTCCAACAACAAATGTCCTTTATGTATTTATCGTATTGTTAATAGTTACCGATCTATTGACTTTTTTAATATTTTTAAAAATATGTGTATTGCAACAGAAAAAAATCAATTTTATGCAAGAAATAATGCACGCAGGGCTTTAAAACTTTTACAATATAATTTTAATAAGTATATTTGTATAATTATACTGTTTTAAGGCATTTCGGGACGTTAAAAATATAAATTAATAGTGTTTAAACTTTATTTTGTTAACTTATCATAAAGTTACTACTACATTCAAACGGTGACTGTAAATGTATTTTTACCCTAAGCTAATGCCCAAATATCTTAAAAACTTCCCAAATTAATGCAGAATTCAAAAATACTAACACATCAACGAATTCGTTAGCTTCTTTTGAGAATTGGTGTATTTTTCTAAATAAGTACACGTTTTTGCGGGCTGTCCACTTGTCCACCCTCACGTTGCGGCGCTTCTTCGCGGAAATTTTACGCATGGACAAAGCTAACAAGTAATTTCAAAAAGGCTAGAACAATAATGTAACTGCTATTTAAACACACATTTTGTGCTGACGTTATAATTTTATTAGGTAAATAATTTTTAAACCCTTTACACTAATTTATTTAACTAGTTTAGTCTCCTGCAGTACATCACAAACAATACCACTAATATCAGGGCCCTACAAACAAAATCAGCTGTTAATAACGCACAAAACAAATCAGCTGTTGTTGTTGGAGTAGATGTTTTATTGTTGACCAGATGGGTGTTAATAAACATTGAATATTTGATATAAGTGCAATTTTGAAAATTGTCATTAACAATCTTTTTTGTGTTGTTTGCTGAAATAATCTATTTTTTTATTTCATGTTTTTTTTCTTAAGTGTTTCAGTTTATATTATGACATGTTTTACACTGTTAGGGTATTCCCCTATAAGGAATATTTTTCAAAGACGTGCATTTTTGTATGGTCTTTGTAAAGGAAATGCCCGTGCTGTTGCAAGGGAATATAAAGTTAGGTATCTTAACAGAGAACGATTCCCTGATCATATAGTATTTGTGTATATGCATAGGTCTTATAAGGAGAGTAAGATTCCCGGACATTCTGAGAGGTTAGGCAGAACCCGTATTAACAATAATTATGATGAAATAATTGTAAATATGATAGAAGAAGATCCAACTACAAGTGTCCACCGTTTATCCAGATAAACTGCCATACCAAGTTTATCAGTTCACCGGAGCCTAAAAAGTTACCAGTTATATCCTTATCATATGCAGCGAGTTCAATCTCTTCTACCCACAGATCATGCTAGAAGAGTGCGCTTTTGTAGAGAGATGCTTAGAAGAAATTAAGTTCATACTGGGGTTTTCAATAACATTTTGTGGACTGACGAAAGTTTTGTCAAAAGAACAAGAATTTACAATGATCACAACACACATTATTGGTTATATGAAAACCCTAAAGTAATAAGAAATGATCACTTCAGCACTAGTTTGGAATAAACATGCGGGCTGGTATCGTTAAAGGCAAATTAGATGGGCCATTTGAGTTGACCAGGCCATGACAGGTAGACTGAATTTATTTTAACTTTCTGGTAGGAGCGAATTATTTTAACTTTCTGCAAAACAACCTTAGAGAAATCCTTGAGGGATTGGAAGATAAAAATAATGTCGTCTTCAGGTCTTTTGATATGTCCAGGGCCTTTGACACACTGGATCACAGTGTATTGCTGGATAAATTAACATTTTATTTTTCTGACGATTCTACCATTAAATTTTTTAAGTCTTACCTTAATAATCGACAACAGGTGGTTTATAAGAATGGCAGTTTTTCATCACTTCTCCAAGTTGAGCATGTTGTGCAGCAAGGTTCTATATTGGGACCAACCCTATTTATTCTTTACATTAATGATCTCCCTGTTAACATTAGTGGTCCCAATATACAAAGTTTCTTGTTCGCGGATGATTTGGGTTTGAATATCAAGGCTAAATCATCTGTGGAAGCTGGTGATATGCTGGATGTGTCGTCTGACATTATACAGGGCTGGTGTAGTGCAAATAAGCTGTTACTAAATGGAGAGAAGGTACAGGACTTGGTACTTAGTCTTAGTTTACATAAAAATGAAAGCTCTTCATTAAAATTCTTAGGCATTTCTATCCAATCAGACGAAGTGGACTAGTCATATAGACAAGACTTCTGCCAAGTTAGCTAAGGGGCTTTTTGTCTTACGCTCCCTAAGGAAGAGTGTTACTCCCGATGTCCTTCTATTCATTTATTATGCATACATACATAGTCATCTCAACTATGCTATTGAATTGTGGGGCAATTCTGGATATTCATCCAAACTTTTTACAATGCAAAAAAAGCTATAAGGTTGATTTGTGGAGTATCAGGACAAACTGACTGTAAGCCCTATTTTAGAAGTCTGGGTATCATGTCCTTGCCTTCTATGTATATTCAATCAGTACTGTTATACACCAAAGAAAAAGTGAATGAATTACCTAAAATGGCGGACACCCACCAGCATGACACTAGGCATAAAAATAATCTTAGTGTAAAGAGATGTGTCTACACAAGTACAATGAATAGTGTGGAACACCAGGGCATCCGATTGTACAATGCTCTACCTGATTATATCAAAGTGTTGCCTTATACTAAATTTAAGACATTTTGTAAGAGATACTAACTAATAATTGCTTGTATAATATTAGTGAATATTATGACATTGTGAAAACATCACTGTAACGTAGGCTATTGACGTTGTCATACTTTTTGTAAAGTTTTCGACAAATAAAATCTTGAATCTTGAAGATGTTATATTTGGCATATGTGAAAATATTTGGTTTCAATGTGGTGGCACTCCAGCCCATTATTCTCATGAAGTTAGGCTCTATCTAAATGCCGAATTCCGAAATTGCTGGATTGGAAGACAAGAAACCATAGAATGGCCACCAAGACCACCTGATCTAAACTCCAAGGATTTATTTTTGTGGGGATACTACAAGAAATTGGTGATTTCTTCTGATTCCCATACACAAGATGAACTAAGACAACAAATAACAGTTACCAACACAATTAATAATAATAAACAATCCTTTCATTCTCTAAGGATAAATTGTCGTCGTTGTCAGCTTTGTATCAGGAAAGAAGGTCGGAATTTTGAACTTTCATTGTAATAGGTATATTTTAAAAACTGGTACTGTAATTTATCTTATCTATTTCCTTATTGCTTTGTTTGCTTGTAACAATTAATTTTACTTAAAAATTCATCAACTTTAATGTTACTGTATTACACTAAATATTTATAAAATTATTTACTTAATAAAATTATAGTCAGCACAAAATGTGTGTTTAAATAGCAGTTACATTATTGCTTTAGCTTTTTTGAAATTACTTGTTAACTTTGTATATGCGTAAAACTTCCGCGAAGAAGCGCCGCAACGTGAGGGTGGACAAGTGGCCAGCCCGTAAAAACGTGTACTTATCTAGAAAAATACACCAATTCTCAAAAGAAGCTAACGAATTCGTTAATGTGTTAGTATTTTTTAGTTTTGCATTAATTAGAGAGGTTTTCAAGATATTTGGGTATTAGCTTAAGGTAAAAATACATTTGCAGTCACCGTTTGAATGTAGTAGTAACTTTATGTTAAGTTAAAAAAATAAAGTTTAAACACTATTAATTTATGTTTTTAACGTCCCGAAATGCCTTAAAACAGTATAATTATACAAATATACTTATTAAAATTATATTGTAAAAGTTTTAGGGCCCTGCGTGCATTATTTCTTGCATAAAAATCATTTTTTACTGTTGCAATACACATATTTAAAAAAAATATTTAAAAAGTCAACACCTCGGTAACTATTAACAATACGATAAATACATAAAGAACATTTGTTGTTGGAAATGATCCATATAACAAGCCTGTGAAGTTTGGACGTCGACTTTTGGGACACCCTGTATAGTTAGTGTTAGTAGGGTTACATATTGCAACTACACTCTGATGCTCACAGAACAACAATGTTTGTCCTGACAAAATATGAATATATTTCTATGATATTCTTTTATTCATGTATAACATTTGCCAGTTTACTAACCAAAATTATTAGTGATTAAAAAAAAAAAAAAGAGCCATATGTATAAATGTATAGAGGGACAGTCAACTCTACAGAGATGGTATCTTGGACTTTGATAGTTGAGCTTTTCAATTAGTCAATGTTTGTAATTACATATCTTAATCTGTTTGCCCTATTTTCATAGAAGTTTTTTGTTTAACTTTTATTTTGTTAGTTTTCACTGTGCATTTATCCTTTTATTTTGAAGTATTACTAGTGTGTGTTGTTACCATACTTATTGTAAGTTTTGAATACAATTCATTATTGCAAATCCAGTAAAGTGAAAGAAAAAATTTAAAACCTGGTAAATTGGAGACAGAAAAACACAGCACACAAAAACCAGATAAAGTTAATGAAATACTTCGGGACCACTGGCCCCTTCCTCGGTCACTTGACATCTAGTGTCAAGTGACTCTAGTGAGTGTGGAAGTAGTCAGTGCCCTCGAGATATTTCACTAACTTTATCTATGTTTTTGTTTGTTGTATGTGTGACTTTCTAGTTTAGTTTACCATTTTACCAGGTAGGCTTCTTCACTATCCTTTCATTTTTGGTGAAATCCTAGAACTAGTGCCAAAAATTAATCTGTTATTATTCAAAATCCTACAATATTATTGATACAATTAGATTTTGTTCAACTTATGGTTTAAAAGGATTGTTCGTTGATATGTAGTAAATAAATTACAATCAGTTGACAAAAAGAAATATTTATTTTACTTGTAAAATATTTCAACTTAAATTTCACATAATCTTAATATATAATAAATGGTTCCAAAGAATTGGACAAACTTTCCCCCATATTAAACACTAAATAATCAAAACTTTGCAAATTACGTTATTCCCAAATATGTTTTTTGCATTAACTAAAAAACTAGTCAAATTACAGACTTGCAGTTTGTACTAAAATATCTTAAATTGTAATTCAATCTTTCCTGAAAATTTAATGAAAATAGATCAAGCAGTTTTTGAGAAAATTCCATTTTTGTATGTTATTTGCCCATAAAAATTAAAAACACTAACATTTTAAAAAAGTGAAAAAATGGTCTGAATATACACCTATATACCAGATTTTGTTTAAAAATATCTATCCGTTTGGTTTCCAGCGAACTGCATGTACACATAGACAGACACATATACGGACAGACATCAACAATTGTTTTCGAAGAAACCACTGTTTTTGGTTCAGGGGACCCTAAAATGGATTTTTAGACCAACTGGAAAAAAATTTTTTTTGGACAATCACAACACTTTCTCTAAGCTAACGCATATTGGAGAAAGTAAAAATGAGTACCTGATATTCATTGTCATTCCATCACTTGACAACAACTTAAAATACCTCCTCCATTTTGTTTAAGTTTCCTAATTTTTTTTAGAATGTTCTTCATGAAAGGCAAATGAAAAAAATCACGAGGAAATTGGAAAATTTTGGAAAACTGAGGAGTTTTAGTTTAATTTGTTTACTAACAAAACAAATGAAAGGGAAATTTGAAACTTCCATTGTATTTTATTTCTTAGTGATAAAGTGGTTACTAAAATAGATTTTGCATTCAGTCAAAAATTAATATGCTGTATGAAATGTTGGTATATAAATTAATTTCATATTAAGATATTTACCAACTTTTCATACAGTACATTAATTTATGACTGAATGCAATGCAGTTATAACATTGTTATTTATATTATAATTCCATTCATCGTATGGGTTAAAAGTTGTAGTTTTCACCTGGGAAGGTTTCTGGTGTGGTTTTATTTACATCCGGACACTAGGGCTTCGCCCCACTGGCCTTTAAAATTTCAATATTATTCTTATGAAGTTATTTTATTGATTTAATTAATTGGTATGCGAAGCTACCATAAATAAACCAAAACATTACTGTTTATATGTTAATTCTGTTGCAAGGCACGGGTAAACAGCTAGTATTAATTTAAATTAGTCTTTAAAATAAATATTAATATTCAGTGTTCCCAGAATTTAATATATCATCATTGCATTTATCACTGCTGACTCCACATACTGCATTGAAGAGTCATTTCCTATTTTTATAAAATGAGTAATGGTTGACTGTATTGCAAAAATAATTTGAACTTCAACATTTGAAGTAAGTGTTTATATTTATTCCTAGCAGGAAAGGTTATGGTAATAAATTGTATTCAAGGTTACAATTGTAGATAATCACATTAAGTTTTGCATTTTTCCTTTTTTGGCTGACCTTAATTAGAAAAAGCTGTTTTAAACCAAAATGTCCTTATTCAGCTAATTAAAAATTTATTGATTTCTTTATAAATGCCACTAATGGAATAAACTTAATGTTTACATTTACAATTTTTCAAAATACTTTCCTTATTTATTCAAAAATGGACACATATTATAAAACTAAGTATGTTTTCTTTAGTGAAACGGATGTATTTATATGGTCATGGTATTTCTTACTCTAAGTACATAACTGACAGATACAATATATCAGATAAAATCAGTGAGAGGATAAAACATATCATTTTATTTTTTGTTAGTAAAATAATTTCCTGCAATATCAATGGATTAGGATAGTTCTTATTTTTATGGTTTGTATTACAATGAATGAATATTTACGTTCTGAGAGCAGGTTGTCAGCCATGTTACGTATGTATTTTACTTTTAAGTGAACAACTGTAGTCAATACTTTCTTATTTATTCTTAAGATCGTCCATATATGAGCAAATGTGGATTTCGAGTGAGTGTGATGAATGTAAATGAGAGAATGTATTTTTAACAATCCGTGGCCTTTTTACAGAAAGCTAAAAATTTTAAATACTATCCGATATCTGTTATTAACATGAACTAGTTACTATTGTAAACTAATGGCACAACACACTGGCAAAAATGATGTTGTAGCCAGCTCACACAGTACAGTCCCCGCTGATCTTACATCTCACTGCGTCCAGTAGTCCACCCAAGTGACGTTGGATCTGTCACTTTGCCCAACTCAATATGTTAGGTCAATAGGTTAGATAGGTTATGTTTATAGGTTTAATAAGGTTTAAGGCTGGTGGTCAGGTAGGCTATTTGAGATTGAGGTGGCTTTCCAGATCATAAAAGCTATGTTCAACATAGATTTCAAGCGTGCCTTGAACTCGTTGATGTTTTTTATTTCTTTAATATAATTTGGCAGAGCTTGAAAAAGTTTTTCTACAAGTATTCAGGTTTTTTTTCATTAATTGAAAGTTTGTGGTATTCAGAAAAATTGAGTTTAAATCTTGTACAGCATGTTTGAGTTGGCTTATTGACATATAGGATCCGCTGTTTTTCAAACATGACGCATTCAAAAGCAAAAAGAGATGGAACAGTCAATATCTGTAGGTGCCTGAACACCTGACATTGTGACTGTGGGAGCAACTCTACCATTTTTCTTACTGCCTTTTTTGCCAGTGTTTTTGAGGCACCCCACAAAATTATAGTGTTAGAAATGTTTAGGCATCTCTTTTTGACATATTTTATTTAATAGATATAAACGAAAGTACATTGAATAATGGAGATATTCCCAGTCATTATATTGATTAGTTATAATAGTTATGTAAATTAGTAAGGGGATACATTCTTACATTCTTACATATGAGACGCCGACACAACGTTGTTGGTATTTTAAGGCGAATATAAATGATTATATGAGTGTGGATGAGTACAGTCTGGTTACTAACTGAGTTCAACTGTTCCTCAGAAAGGGCAATTTATTAATAGCCCAACAGCCAGGGCAACTAAGAGACCTACAGCTTTACGTGGAATCCGAACCACGAAGTGCTGGTCTGATTGACAAGCCTGATACTCAGTTATCTCCCCCACACAACATTCGCACAATGATTACAACCTAACATGGACACCCAGACTTCTCTAGTAGTGTCCACACCGATAGCAACCATTGAGCGGACGCCATGTCAGTATTTAGAGGACCGAGCATCCAACCTATCGCCTACAATCTCCCGAACATTTTGTCCCCAAGTAGCTGGGTTACAGCACTGCACCACCAGTGCCAACGTCCCTTGTCAAACTGATTTTTGGTTACCTTATAGATTATAGTCAATAATATTATATTTAAATTAATTAATTAAGTATGTATATATCTTGAGGAACTACGTCAGAGGCCACTGCTGGACGCTGGTCATATGTGTAACATAAATGTCACGGCTCCAGCGAATAGCCTCAGAGACACAATTAATTCTTTGCCAAACAGTTTGAACAGATTAAAAGTAATTTAATAAAAATTTGTAAAATAATAAATGAAATAACTGAACAACAAGTCAAAAATCAAGAATATTTTTCCTTCATATTACGAGGAAATGTTACTGGTGATATTGAGATTTGATTTTTTAAGAATTAAATAAATACTTTTTAAGCCTTGTGGACAGATCAGAAATAGATAAGGACTTATTAAAAGATCTAATAACTATTTTTTGCTCTGGCTGTTGGGCTACCCTATCTCTAAATAAACAAAGCAAAATTGCTCTTCATCTTTTAAAGGGAAAGATGAACTTAAGGCCAAGTTTTGTGAATCTCTAACAATAAAAAAACTAAATACAGTTATTTCATTTTACAATCATCACTAGTAAGATAGGTATTTAAAGTAATATGATCTTTGCAAGAAAGTAGACAGGCTTTAATAAAACACAGTTAAAATTGGTCTTTATCAATAGAAGATAAGCAAGGTTTAAAAGATTTGCACAAGTGTTGTCACAAATCCCATTTATGATTAATGTTTATATATATAATGAATAAACAAAGAATTGAATCAGTTTGGCCTTTGTGTATTTGACCTATTTCAGGCATTAGATAGTCTATTCTTTGTTTTATCAAATATGTGTATTTATCCATATAAAAAGTATAGGCCCTAAAAAATTATATTATTGTAGTAAGTATTAAAATTCTTCCATTAAGGAAAAAAATTGCAAATACATATTTTTTAACTAAGAAACTTAGTTTATAAATACTATAAATAGGATAAATTTAAGCTTTTTTAAATCACTAAGGTTGCAGATTATAATGCTGATGAGATGTTGGTGCTGAAGTGTTTAAATCATTTAGCAATCAAGAAGCATGCTCCTATCAACCCCAGTGAATACTTGATCAAGCAAAACAAAAATAGAAACCATCACTGCGTTACACAACCAACACAACTATCACCACAAAACTCTAACCTAACTGTTTTATTTTCAATAAGTCATTAACACATTAACGTATGTTTAATTTAATTTGAATGCCCCATTACTCTTGTTTGGAGAATTCACAATTACTTCTATTTTAAAACTGTACAAAAACTTATAAATATTATCAATAAAAGTTCACTATACAGTACAAGAAAGATGAAAGTGATGTTTATTTTTTATTTACTTAGCAATAGCATATGGATGAAGAAGCTATAAAATATTTGGATCTCTAGAATTCACTTTAGGACACTGCCTCCTTGGTATTTTTGTTACATTATTCTTATACAAAATGTGTGTTTTATTTGTAGTCCTTTTTTGGCTTATCAATATTAGTTATTAAAGTAATTTTACAAATGAACTTTCATATCTTTTCCGTTAATTCACTACTATAACATAACCAAACCTAACATAACCTAAATAAACATAAAATAACATAACCTAAATAAACATAAAATAATATAACCTAAACAAACCTAAAATAACCAAACCAAAGTAGTGGTAGTGAACTAACGGAACAGGTTCAAACTTTCTCCACATTTTAATTTGTAACTTTTTGTACAATCTTTCTTTCCTTAAAAAAGAACAAGTATTCAGCTAATATAAAATACCACTTTTCATATGATCTTATTTGTTTATCATTTTAAATAGACTACACATTAGTCTACACCTTATTAGTTGTAAATAAATAGACAGCATTTCTAACAATTAATATATTATTTTTTTAAGGTGAGTCAACAAAAAACACGCTGAAAATATATCATCAATGATTTATTTTAAGAGTTTGCAGAGGCTGTCGGCCATGTTAGTTTTAATCCCATAAGAACAATGTTATTTACAAACCGGACATACGATCACACATATCCAAATTAAACAGTTATTTTTAAACAGATATTTTCCAACCAAATTGCATTTGATCAAGAACTAAATTCCTAATTAGTTTTATAGAAAAAAATTAAGAAATATTTAGTTTGAAGTTTTTATTTTTATCTATTTTTCAAAACTAGGCGTATGTATTACAATATAAAAAGTAAACCCAATGCGCAATATAATGTTTAAAATAACACCTCATACACAACCTTTGGTCAATAAATAACGAAAAAATATGTATTCGCAAATAACATTGTTCTTATTGGATTAAAACCAACATTGCCGACAGCCTCTGCAGACTCTTAAGGTAGAACAGCAGAATAGCCTGTAGAATGGAAAACATACATATTGAACACAAGGCTTCTCTTGCCTTTGATGTATTTTTTCAAATATTGTATGAATTAGAAAGGTGATTTTTTATTTACATTGTAGCAAAAATTTAATATGAACTTGGACCATTAGAAATGTGTAAATAGATTGAAGCCTTACATCAATGACTATTTGTGTCAGAAAAAAATTAAAACAAATTATTTTTTAAAACAATAATATCCTATTAACAAAATATTTTGCATTTTAACTAATACATAATTTCCAAAACCGATATTAATAATTTTTGTATGGTTCCTCTAAAATTAAAAAAAAAAGAAAACGAGTGTAATTGGTCGATAATTTACTACACCAAGCTAAAACTCCATTTATAAGTTGGTGACAGTTTCCCTCTAATTTGCTGAAAAACACCCACACCAAATGCTTTTACTTATCAAATAAAGCAATAACTTTGTCATAAATTGATTTGATCAGAGCTGTACGTAATCCATCAGTACCTTATGCATTTTAAAATAAAAATTTATGTTTTATAACAAACTGGATCGAAATATAAAGATGTATTTGTATTAGGCGTCGTAAGATGTTTTTATAGTTCAATTATATTAATTCCTGTAATAAGTCCTTATCTATTATCAATCTACAAGGCTTAAAAGTATTTATTTTATTTTTAAGAAATCAAATTTCAATATCACCAGTAACACTAAATCTTAATTTTAAGGTAAAATGTTCTTTACTTTTAACTTGTCCAGTTATTTCATTTACTATTTTTCAAATTTCCATTGAATTACTTTTAACTTGTTCAAACTGTTTGGCAAAGAATCAATTTTAATATTTCTAACCCTCTGATTTAAAGTATTTTGAAATTTACTCTAAAACTTTTGGATCTTTTCCGTTAATTCACTACCATAACCATTACTTAGGTTAACATAACCAAATTTAACATAACACAACTAAACCTAATATATCTTAAACAAATCTAACATAACCTAACCAAACTTTACGTAATTTGGTTAGTTAGTGAGGTCTGCTACTACAGCTGGTTACAACTGCATTAAATTTACATAGGACTACGACTACACGCTGATTACACAAAAACAGCTGATAATTTGAGACACAAAATTTAACATTGGGATATCTATCTGTTTGCTTATAAAATCAATGCTAATGCATTGTTGAGGATGTGGTTGCATGAATAACTCAGCTGTCAGAGTGTCTAAGTTATTAGTCATGAAAAAAACACATATTTCCTGAGTCTTATTTTTATTCCAGTAATCAAAACTGAGATCATCATTTAAAATAACTAGTAGCTCATGTGGTATTATGTAAAATCAAAGACCTTTGCCGTACAACTGATGTTGGCAATTAAGTCAAAAATATTTTCTATAAATACTTACCAAATCATAATGTTTAGTTTTAGGGGTTTGTGTTGCAAGGGTAAAAAAGTAAACTTTTTGAAGAAAATGAGACAAAAAGTCTAAAATATGTGTTGCAACGTCAAGGAAAAGGTCTACTTTAAAACACATAAAAATATAAATGAAAAATGTCTTATGTAAAAGCAAAAATGTTTGTGGTCAAACACTGAATTATTTAAACTTTAATCCTAAAAACTATCAACCATTCGCAAAATACTGAACTCTCAGACATCAATAAAATTTAGTTTATATGATTGGCCACTGCTTAAAGATAGTTTTATTGAAAGGCCAAACTTAATGTAAATAAAAGTAAATTAAATTATCTTCCTATTTCAGTACTAAAAATTACTTTTTGGATTATTTTTGTTTCTCTGACCTGCTAGCGTTGGCCATCTGCTACACGGCTATAGTCACTTTGTTTCAAGCGTTGCCCTGGTTATAATATTGTTAACTGGTTAACCGTGTATTAAAATTGTTTTTTTTTTTTTAGTACAAAATAGTGAATTCTAATTGTAGCTATAACAACGGATTAGTATCAGAATAGAAAAATAAATTTAATTTTAATTGTTAGAACAAAGTTGATTTTTGGAAAACAGTTAATTTCAAACCTTGTCATAAAACATAATCTACAAGAGTTTTCCTATTATTTATCATCAGTTAGCAGCAGAACTTATGAAAAAAACAAAAAAATAGTGTTTATCATCAGCTGTTTTCATGCCTTTTGACTCAGCATAGAGCCATGTGAAGTTTAGTCAGACAATTTACTTGTGGTTTGTTTATTTACGTCTGTGTTTTGGTTGTCATAATTGTATTGTTCAAGAGATTTATATTAGATTTAGTTCTTTGTTCTTCTTAAACTATTAAGTAACTTTTGTATATGAACAGAACTGCGGATACGCAAAATCATTAAATACAAAATTTTACAGTTTCCTCATTTATTTATTATTATTATTATTAATCTCTAAGACGCCAGTCGTAGAGATATGGGCGAATATGAGGAGTGAATGAGTGTGATGAATGTACATGAACGAGTGTAGCCATTGTTACTATCAGGGTTCAACTTAGCTCAGAAAGGATTATTTATTAACAGCCCAACAGCCAGGGCACTAAGGGACCTACAGCTTTACGTGGAATCCGAACCACGTAGTGTTGGTCTGATTTTCAGCTAACTGACAAGTCTGACACTCAGTTCTCTTCCCAACACAACATCTGAACCTTGACTACCATCCAATATGGACACTCCAGACTTCTCTAGTAGTGTCCACGCTGATGGTAACCATTGATGGACGCCATGTCAATATTAAGAGTACACCAAGGTTTCATAGCACTTAATTTAAGAAATGGCAACCCCAAAAATCCCATAATTTTGAAGGTTCCTAAAAGGGTTTACCTATTAATTTTGTAGAAACATGTTTCCCAAATAACAATTCTGGTTATTACAAGTGTGCAAATTAGCTTCATATGCTAAAGGTTCTCAGTTCGATCCCAGAGTCATAGTACATTTTGAGAAGGATCAGCTGATAACCACTGGCTGTTCATTTGTCATTGGGCTATTAATTAATGACACTTTCTAAGGTTATTAGTTAATATGTCAGTCTTAGTTTGTAGCAATGACTACATTCGCTCATCTACACTCATCACACTCATTCGAAATCCATATTCACCCATATCTTGACAATCGGCGTCTTATGAATAAATAAATAAAAAAATAAATAATATCTACAATTAGTCGTACCACAGTCAGATGACTCGTCCGTGCCATCGGGACAGTCGGGCATGGCGTCACAGTGCCACCTTTCCGGGATACACTGTCCGCTGCCACAACGGAACATGTCAGGCCCACATGTCACCTCTGGAACAAGGAAAGACATGTTACCATTTATTTCATCAATGTTTTATGGTTTCAATTACCTCCACACAAAAAATTAAGGAAAGACTGGAGATGATCAGAAATTCTGACAGCTTCTGACTAGCACACATTTACTCTCTATAAGACCAATGTTTAATTCTCTCAAATCAAGCTATACCATAGCCTCACTGTTAAACTTAAACGTTTGTTCATCAGCTAACTTTAAACATTTAAATGTTAACACGTTCGCTGCGGGCCAGTCGAATTCGAAGCGTGGAACCATTATTTTGTTTCATCAACACTTACTAGTTAAAAAATGACTACACATTTATTCCATTTTGAATCATGCAATAAGCTTGTATAATTATTCTGAGGCGTGTAAAAGATTAACCATAGTTAAAGCAGGTGTTTCGCCTAAGGTAAGTTTTTTATTTTTTATTTCAGCCACCGGCACCATTTTTCCATCTGACCATAACGCAGCGAACGTGTTAAGAAATTCTTTAATAAATGCTTAATGTTGAATGCCTAATATTTTTTCTAAAATCACTGATGTTTTCATTGTTACTAATTTTTTTAATTAGAACAGTTTAAAACATTGTATTGTAAGCATTAAATTTAAAATAAATATAAATACACTGAGCAATCTATATTCTCCATTAGAATAACTTGGAAAATAACACTTTAAACATAATTTTAATAGAAAAAAATATATTAAATATAGACAATAGACAATATCTTTATTAACATAATCTTAGAGATTAGTATTAGCGTCAGGTTACAAATTGTTACAATGTAAGTTATTTAGAAGAAGTCTTCAGTGTTGGTGTTATTTTAAGTTGCATCTGGGTCGAGTGGTGTTTTCTTCAGGTATTCATCCACTGAGTAGAAGGGATTCTTCAGCAGCCAGTTGTTTAAGTATTTCTTCAATTTCTGAGGTGGGGTATTCTTCAGGTCCTCTGGCAATACGTTGTAGAGTTTTGCTCCAATGTATGATGGTTTTTTGCTGTACATGGTGAGGTGATGAGGGGGCAGGGTGAAGTCTGAGGCATGTCTAGTGTGGTACTGATGGATATCTCTATGTCTTAATAGAAATAATTAAAACATCTCTTCAAATCACAAAAGGTTTTAGAAAGTGTTTTGACTGCATCTATCAACATAGTACAACCATACACGTACAACCCACCCGCCCACCTATACACGTACGGTGGTATTAACCCACCCACGCACCCAAAAACGTACGATGGTATTGACCCACCCACCCACCCAAAAACGTACGGTGGTATTGACCCACCCACGCACCCATACACATACGGTGGTATTGACCCACCCGCCCACCCATACACGTACAGTGGTATTGACCCACCCACACACCCATACACATACGGTGGTATTGACCCACCCACCCACCCATACAAGTACAGTGGTATTGACTCACCCACACACTCATACATATACGGTGGTATTGACCCACCCGCCCACCCATACACATACTGTGGTATTGACTCACCCACCCACCCATACACATACGGTGGTATTGACCCACCCACCCACCCATACACGTACGGTGGTATTGACCCACCCACGCACCCATACCCATAGCTCATACATATTGTATAAGCTTATTCGTTTAAATATATTTATTAATTGGTCTTATGAAGAATAGATCAAGGTGTTTTGTCACTGCTTCTTCCTAATCCTTTGATTCATATGCATATAAATCAGAACCAAAATATTTTTAAGTTACTCATAAACTACTATTTATAAATATTAAAAATTATATTTAAAATAATTAACCATCCATCTGGTAGCCAACTACTGAGTAGTCATTGAAAAATGTCTCCCCAATGGCGATCGACTACTGAGTTCGAGCAATATTGTTACAAATTGCTAATTTACTACGGTAAAAAACATTGAATGATATCACACTGTACATCGTTGTATTCAACACATTACGATGATTAATTTGGTATTTACTTTATTATTTTCCGCAAAATAAAAATGACACAATGAATTTATAAAGTTACGAAAAATATCATTCACAATAGCACTTGTTTATTGTTCCAGCGCAATGAAAATGTGAAAACTTTAGAAATAATTTTAAGACTTTTATCGTTTTATGTAAAAATACCTTTTTGACCAGATTGTTATGTTTTGATACTTTCATAGAACGCAGTTTTATATTTTTCTCAAGGCCGTGATTTTGAAAATTCTATTTTGCAGAATGTATGCACTTATTTAAAAATATAGTAAACAATTTTTGTTTTCTATAGAATACTAATTTTTCTTTATCATTATGTTTCTTATTATTATTTCTTATCATTATTATTTCTTAACCTGTTAACGAGTGAAGCAAAATGATCCTAAACGAGTACAGACGTCTTTGGACGTCTGTGCCCAAATGAGTATGGTCGTCTTTAGACGTCCCTAATATTTATTTTAAATTTCAGCTATAATTAAATGTCGATGTAAGTGTATGAACTTCCATATGATACCCGCATCCTATTGGCCACCAATGGGACTACAACTGTACTTTAGTCAGCTGATAGATGACGCTTCAATGCCAGCTGTAGTGTTTCCCTCGCATTTTCGTTGCGCGCCAAATATGTTTCTCCTCGTGTCTAACCTTATTGCGTTCTGCTATATTTACGTTTCGTTCATCTATAGTAGGCCTAATTACATTTGGTATTTTGCCAGTGTGATATTTTGTTTATTGTATTTTGTTACAAAGTAGTTATATTTAGTTATTTTCAGCGTTGTACAGTAAAATAGGCCTGTATATTTTCTTTTCCGTGGTGTATTGTAAATATGTTAAAACGTTTGTCAGTGTTGTACAGTAATTAGTTAATTTTATTCATCAGTGACTTATTTATTACAATGGACTCTATCAAGCGATATTTAGATCGAAGTGATGATGTTGCACGCCCGGTGAGTGGTGACAAACAGGCGCTCCGTCTGTCTGGCCGCCATTTCATGTGACCACTCCCAATGAGAGAGGGTGGAGCCAAAAGAAAACAACGGAAGTGTTTTGTATGCACTCATACTACACGGAGGGCTTCACAGCGCAAAGACACGGCCTATGAGTGCTCCAAATGTGAAGTTGCACTTTGCATTTACCCATGTTTCGAACAATTTCACACAACGGAAAAATTTTAATTTTGCTAATTATAATCACAGTTTCCACCATTTTGATTTGTAAATATTACCATATTGTATCTTAAATTACTATTTTTAATAAAGTATAACAGTTTATTAATAATTTTAGAATTTTTTTATTCGTACTCCCTGGGGTCACTCTAATGGGTAACTCACTAACAGTATGGAAATATGGACGTCTTAAGACGTCCGCACTCCTCAACAGGTTAACAAGAAAATATATAATAGTAACCGTAATACTTTATTATCATGGTTATTACAACTCAGAGTTTTAAACAATATAGTGCATTAATGTCAAAAATGGCCTGCCACTATAGAAATATATGACAGCCACATATAGGGTTAAAATACGTAATAGTTCAAATATTTCCCAAACTGTAAAAATTTTAAACCTCTTAAATGTTACTAAAATAAAACTGTTAGTATTTTTCTTGTATCTCAGATTTATAAATGATTAACAATTAATAAAGTATGGCAACAAAGTGGTGTTGTAACCAGGGGCAAGGCAAGTGGAGTACAATTGATCAATTGAACCAACATGATTTCACTTCCCGTTGGGGTGCCTTTCAGTGTAATGCAGCTCAGAGTGTGGGCAGGCAGTCAACAGACCAAACATAAACAAGCCTAAAATAACTTCAAGAGAGCTTAGTTATCATTGACAAATGTTAATAAACAGCCTATTAGGTAAACAACAATAAACTTCCTGGAATGCCACACTACTTAACAATGAAATGTCCCAATCTATACTGAACCATACTGAACCTAGTGAATTACATATATTTATAGTGGTTGTGCTTTTAATTTAAAAAACATATATAAATACTAACAGAATTTAAAAAAAATTGCTAATCAATTGGTAAAATCATGCTCATTATGCAAAATAGACATCACAAATTAAAGAACATACAGAAATACTTTAAACAAAAACAGAGCATTTTTAATAAATTATTTTTTTTTATATAATTATTATTATTAAAACCCTTAACTGGTCTCGTGGGGTCTTGAGACCCCAGCTAAAGAAAACTTATAGTAAATTGTTTATAAATATATATTACTAAAAATCATTTAATTATACATCCCTACAGTATATGTGTTGCATCACAATGAAGCAGAACAGGTGTTGTAAATGAGCGTGCTGTATTTTTTCTAATTTTTTAAAATCAGTATTACAAAAATAATCACTTATGTAAGGTATGAAGTTGCCACAAGTATTTTACATTTTTAGTTATTTATTTCAAATTCTTTTTGCGTTTTCTTTATTTTATTAATGTGTGTAGCTACCAGAATCAACAAAAAAGCTCTAATTTATCATTATTAACAAATTTAAAATTTGTAAAATTGTACAATTTGTAAAATTGTAACTTTAAAAACAGTACAATTTTTAAGTTATACTTTTTTTTTTTAAAGTTAAACAATTTTTCATACATTTTGCATGTAAACTTGTTTATTATACTCTACTACAAGACTACCTAAAATGACAGTGTACATATAAATCATTATTTATTTCAAAAATAAAAAAAGAATACTTATTGGGGTCTCAAAAGACCCCACATGACCTGTTAAGGGTTAAATTAAATTAACACTTACAACAATATATGCCTAGACCAATTTTATTTGTTGAGGCCTTTAAGTAACAATTCACTGTATAAACTTCAGGAGCTTACAAAATCTACTTTCACATGTATTATAAAAAGGTGAATGAATACAGTATTTTAAATTAGTACTCTATGTACACTATTTTAAAGTTTTATCAGCGGGCCTTTTATGCTGAAAACTTAATTAAATTGAACAAAAAACTAATAAGCTACTCATCAATATTTAGTAATTATAAAACGTTACATTTCAGTTTCTATTCTGAAGCCATCCACACATAAAGGAACTATTATGTAATGATTTTTAACAACTCACAATGTTATTAATTAATATTACATGCAAAATACTTCCAACAATAAAATCCTACAGTACCACTGTTAAAACATGTTCTGCACTATCACACTCTAACTCATTTTCAGCCTCAGTTTTGTGTACTTAACAAGACAGCAAGTCATGTCCAAACTCCATACAACACATGTTGGCATGTTAAATAATAATAGTTAGCCAATATACACATTGCAATTACTTTGTATGCAGGTGAGATAGGACAATTCGCTTTATTACACTGCATAAGTATGGAGTCAAGTGTATTTATAAACAATCAGAAGTGCGCAGTTTGACTCAACTTATGCTAGTCATATCCACCACGCTGGTTGCCAACTTGTGGTGCTTAAGCTGATCGCACATGAATCTTCATACATAACAAGAATATCAAATTTAATCTTTGATTTGGTAAACCCCACTCGAATTTCTGTGGTTGTTATATTTTAGGAACAGCTCACTGTATACGAAATAATGATAAAACATTATTGAAAATGATAAGAAAATGTACATACAAACAAAAAATGTATATCAAAAGCAAATTTTACCACAGTGAAACTAAAGAGTTTCAATAATTACGAATTAATGTTTTATGATCAAATTTTTATCGATAGGGGATTATAATGTTTATGTCAAACAACATAGCATGCATTAGTTGATGGATAAAAATGAAGTTTTTGAAACAAAATAAAAACACAATTTTTACAGATAATTTTACAGAACGTTGAAACAATTATTTCAAAAGATTAGTCAGTTGTTTAGAATTCCGTAGCATTTAATAATATACAACTCCCATTATTTTTAGCTTATGGAAATGTTATTGTTATAAAAAAAGCAGTTAACGTTTTAATTATACAAATAAATTATCTTAAAGTTTTTTCATTCTAGTGCCAACGTCCGACTAGGAGGACGTCTAAAAAATGTGCATAAAGAGCCAACGTCTGACCAGGACGCCCGAAAAACGTGCATAAAGAGCCAACGTCCGCCTAGGAGGAGGTTTTTAAAAAAATTCATAAAAAATACAAAATGTTGTTTAACAACGTAAATTTCGTTATCATTATATTTAGAAAGGTCCAAATTCAATAACAAAATATATATATTTATATCTCTTAGTATTTTAGTGTTGAATACTAAAGCCCTCCAAGAAGGGAAGAATGTATTATACCCATCACCAGGAAGTCCCAGGCAAGGTAATCGGTGGTGGCGATGCGGATTAGACTATGTTTTTGGACAAACTGCCAAATAAAAAGGAACTAAACTGCTCTGTATGTAGTAAGAAAAGTACCCAAGCAGGAGGAAAGAGGAAAAGGCCACCTTTTCTTGTAAAACCTGCAAAAAGGGACTTCACCCATATTGTTTATCTTTTCATAAGTGTTAGTTTTTTTTTTTTTTCATTTTTCCACAGACTGAACTAAAAACCTTCCCTTAGGATATAAGTGTTTTTATTTTGTTCACTTAATTTTGAGATTAGGTAGTCCTATAATTTTGTAAATATATGCCTAAGACATGCTTTTAAAAAGTGAAAATAAGTTTTGAACGGTATGTGAAAAAAGCTTAATTTTTCAAGATTTTACAAAACGAGCCATAGAAACTTTATTTTTGAAGATAAGAAGTTGATTTTTTCTACATTTGTGAACAATGATAATATATACATTCAAATAAATACTAACTGTATGGTGGGAGGAATTTTTTACTGGTCACATCTTTGCATCAAAGTGAAAAAATCTTCACAAAATTTTTTGTAAGTATTGAATTTTTTATTTTTAGTATAGATTTGCATGTTATGAGTAGAATTATTTTATATGTACAAATTAGAGAACATTGTCAAGAGTAAAATAAAAAAAATATCCATTTATGTCTACAAATAATTGAGAAATGATGGTTTTTGCAAACCCCTACGGAATTGCCAATTTTAGCCTGGCTCTTTATGCACAACCATAGGGCAAAATACCCGGCTCTTTCTTTATGCATGCACACTAGACTAAATGTCTGGCACTGAAAGGGTTAAATTATGATGTAATCAGAAATTAAAGCTACTTGGCTAGAATGTTTGTTCATCGATCATAATTCTTTTAAAAAACTGTACCATTATTAAACAAAATATTTTACTATACAGTCCAAAACCACAAAATAGTTTCGAACAATTATGAAAACAATGTTGCTCAAAACAGGATCATTAATTAATATACATTGTAAACTATGAAATTAAAAGTTAGAAAGGAAAATGTTAGCCCGATGCTACTCAAACCACCTGCAGGTATAACGAGATTTAATTCAACTATAAATGCTTGGGTATGAAGTTGTGAAGAGTTAAAAACGTCAGATAAACAAAATTCTATTTGTATTAAAACAATAGAAAACTGCATTAGAATGAGCTAAGCACCAGTTTAGAAAAACCTGTTTGAGACAGTGAAGAAAAAGATAGAGATAACCTATATTAACAGGTCAGTGTTTCAATGAAAGCGTTCAACATTGCTTATCAAATATTCCAATTAAGTTGATCTGTTTCTCACACGATCTCTGTCGGGTCTAGATAACAGCTTGCTTGATTTTTCACTTGGGAAGTTACAAATACTATTTTCATCTACCTCAAAAGTGCTTCTAAAAATACATTGTATTAACCTATCTACAACATGTGATTTTTTACGAGTCAAAAC
Organism: Stictocephala bisonia; assembly: GCA_035578905.1. NCBI lineage: Eukaryota > Metazoa > Arthropoda > Insecta > Hemiptera > Membracidae > Stictocephala > Stictocephala bisonia. The sequence continues at coordinate 1,545,426 of JAQJVL010000159.1, read as the reverse complement.
TGAAAAGTACAACATAAGAGAAATTTTTATAATATATCCAATAATTTATTAAAACATATTGTATATGCCTTATGTCTGTGAATATTGATTTATGCAGTAATGTAAATAATGTCAAGTTTTTAGGAGTTTTATTTGGGTAGCCAGCTAAAATGGGATTATCATATTGAGTACACTTCGGTTAGGCTATCAAGGGTTGTATACCTCCCACCCACACATACAATGGTGTTTACCCACCCGCCCACCCATACACATACAATGGTGTTGACCCACCTGCCCACCCATACACATACAGTGGTGTTAACCCTCCCGTCCACCCATACACGTACAGTGTTATTGACCATCCCGCCCACCCATACACTTACAGTGTTATTAACCCACCCACCCACCCACACACGTACAGTGGTATTGACCCTCCCGCCCGCCCATACATGTACAGTGTTATTAATACAGTGTTATTAATATCAACTGTTCTTGTATGGGCGGGTCAATATCAACTGTTTTTGTATGGTCAATATCAACTGTTAGGTTAGATTAGGTCAATAGCACTGTATATGTATAGGTGGGCGGATGGGTCAATAGCACGGTACGTGTATGGGTGGGTCAATAGCACTATATGTGTATAGGTGGGTCAATAATACTGTACGTGTATGGCTGGGTCAATAGCACTGTAGACGTATGGGTGGGTCAATACCACAGTACGTGTTATTAGACGCCTAATGTAGTTTATAGTAACTACATTAATCCTTACTTTGCTTACTTTGCTCTTTTTCAAAGTATTTGTCGATACAGTCTTATTTTCTGAGGTAACATTGTAAACTCCTCGAGATTCTGTTTATACAAAAAAGGATTGTTAGATGTATTACAGGTTCCGCTTTTGACGCACATTAACCTTTATTTTGCAAATTAAACATTCAAAGGGCTATAAATTTGTATATTTTTGATCTTATGTCCTATGCTTTAAGTAAACTACCATTTTTTGTTCTTAATAATAGTATCCAAGACTCTAACACAAGAAGTAACAATCAGATAAATAGAAGCTGCAATAGGCTAAGTAGTCATGAAGTAATGTCTATTAAGATATTTAATAAGTTGAATAAAACTTATCAATTATATTCTGATAGACTGTCACTGTTTTTGAAAAAATTGTATGGTTGGCTCTTAGTAAATCCTTTTTATTCTGTCTAGTGACTTCATGTCCGTAAAGGAAATTAAACTCTATTCAAGCTTTTGGTACCTGATTAAAATGTTCATAATTTATTTTATTTATTAATTTTCATTGTATAACTTAATGTGTAAATGTTACCTATTTACTTATAAATTTATATGTGTTTATCACTGCTATAGTTTATTTGTAAACTCTAATTGTTAAATCTCTCAAATGTTTAATTATGTTATTGTATTGTTTTTAATGATTTTCATGGTAAATGTTGTGTCTTATTTATTAACATATTTATTTCTGTTATTCAACATGTATTTAACTTACATTTAATGAAAAATTATTTAATGAATTTTAATCATGCTATCCACAAAACCAATACTATCCCCCTGTTAGTTTGTTGGGCTTCTTGCCTTTTGTTAGTATTATTGATATTATGTAATAGTGTTCATTAATGGTTTATTTGTGACTTTAGCCTTTTGCTATACCCCTCTGACAATTGTCAATGCATTTATGTCAAATGGCAAACAAAATTATATTATTATGATCACCAAAAGCATTTATGGAAAATATTTATGGCTTAAAACATTGCATTTGGTACGGTAATGTAATATGCATAGAAATGAAAAATCAATTTTTACCCTCAGGTAGCCGATTCCGTTTAAGACAAAACCGTCCAAGTCACCCAAGTAGGGGAATAAAGCTAAAAAACACACTATTGCCCAAGGGAAATGCAGTCCTCAACTGTCTAATGATTTGATTTGAACAACATGGCAATAGTCACCACGTCTTACTCATCTGTACAGAATGTTTAGAGTACTCAGTTTTTTTTTTTTTTTAATACTACCAATACATAATATGCTGATCAAAAAACTATTTTTTTACTAAAATTAACTAATCAAATACTTTATTTTGATACTCTTCAATCCATTAAAAGTATCATTTTACAGCTCGCAAGTGTTATCTAGTGATGAAACATATAAGTGGCGACCTCAAATCTGAATCTCAACCACTCATGCTGAAACTCAAACTGCAAAAACACAAATTTCTTAAGGTGCTCATAGACACACAGTGACAATTGACGGCAAAGAGAAATATATGTGATACTAACAGGAGATATCAATTGTACCAGTGGCATCCTTCAGTTACAGATCACTTCACTCATTCATCACGCTTTTGAATCAATTTTGTTAACCTAACAGTCAAGAAAGTTAATTTAAATAATACACTATTTTTCAAAACGTCAATTCAAACTTGTTCTTTCTAAATTCTTCTAACCTAACTTAAAAATAGGTTATGTTAAAATTATACCTAATTATGTTGACTAGTCAAAAAAATAACTAAATTAATTCTTTTTTTTTATTTTTAAATCTTATTATGGTAATGTTGAGTATATTATTCATTAGTAATGACAATAAATACAAAAATGTCTACACAATGCGACATATGACAGAAGGTTTGGTATCTACGTTAAGCTGCTGATGTTTCAAGGGGCAGGAAACAGACCATCTGGTGTTTTGACGGAAAAAGGACTAGCTGATGAAGCCTCTTTATAGACTACTAGTACACTATCTATCACACTGTCTACACACTCACACTACACACTCACAAACATGATGTAACATTTTTTTAGGATGTCTGTTCACTAAATGCCTTTGTCCACTATATATCTTTTTATTTATTTATTTGCATTAAAACTTCATTAAAATTTATTTTAACTTCATTACAAAAACTTCATTAAAATTGATTTTAATGCAAATAAATAAATAAAAAGATATATAGTGGACAAAGGCATTTAGTGAACAGACATCCTAAAAAAATGTTACATCATATTTGTGAGTGTGTAGTAAGTATGATAGATAGTGTTCTAGCAGTCTATAAAGAGGCTTCATCAGCTAGTCCTTTTTCCGTCAAAACACCTTTTTTTAGATGGTCCGTTTCCTGCCCCTTGAAACATCAGCAGCTTAACTTAGATACCAAACCTTCTGTCATATGTCGTATTGTGTAGACATTTTTGTATTTATTTAAAATGCAAATAAATATATACCATCTATTCATTTTAAAATATATATATGCATCCTTATATAGAATAGGTGAAGCCATTTTTTGTCAACATAAATCGTTGCTAATTTCTTGACCAATTTTAAACGTTGAGGTGTAAAAACTCTGGCTCTGTAGTTGTGCAATAAAGTCTTAATTATTCAATACTTTCACCCTGAAGGACATAGGAAACCCTTAAATTACGTTTTTCGGCCATAAGAATAACATGGAGAGATAAGAATAAATGAATCAAAAAATAAAAGCTGTTCATGAATCATGATTTCAAAAAGTGTTTAAGCTGTTGTAAAGTAAACAATGGTGTTTGTAATTTTGAGGAGGTTAGATCTTTCACTATATGAAACCAGGGAAGGGTTTATTCATATCTGATTGTACGGCTTTATTCTATTGGACTTAAGTTTTAATGGTAATCTAATGCAGTTATTTGAGCTATCTAATATTCAACTGTTAAACAAAAACAACTTAAATTGACATGTTTGAAATAGGCCAAGTAATACCTTTGGATGTGTATACTAATAAATAGGTAGCAATGCAATTAATGTAAGTGAGATACTATAAATAAATTTATTTTGTAATTTATTGTTATACAGTTAACTACTATTAACTTTAGTCAAAAGTCACAGGCTAAGATATAACGTATGCAGCGATTGAGGTTGTTGTATGTATATATATACACATATAAATAAAAGCTGTGATATAATTAGAAAAAGCCCAAAAGTCATGTGATGTTAGTAAAAATATAAAGTGATCTGTCACAAAGCTAAATCCAATCCATCAAGCCATTTAAGACTTGCCTTACTGATCCTATTTATGCTAGCTAATCCCTCTGTAAAAGAGCACAGGGGGACTCTGTAACTATATGATCCATTGTTTGGATAGACTTCCTACATGACTGATCTAGTGTTATATTTCCAGTAGTTAATCTGCCCACTACAGTTATAAGCCCACTCCAGTAACACTTGTATTACTCTATATATATTACACTCAAGATATATATAGTAGAAATGATTGAAAACAATTTTTTTAGTGTTGTTAATCGAGAAATGGCAGTACTCCTTATCCACTTTAACTTTCCCGGACAGCATTACTCTTAAACAACTTCAGTATGAGAAAGGACATCCATTTTACAAATGAAATTATATACAAATGTGTTGATTGTCTGTGTCAGAAAATACATTGTAATGTGAAATGTGCAAAGATAGGACAAACTGACAGCATAAAATACCTAGGAATCTTTATTGATCGAGAAATTAATTTGAAAAACCATGTTCAAAATGTATAGCAAAAATTGAATACTACCTTGAGATATTTTTATTTTTTGAAAAATTTATGCAATGAAAACATTCTAAGAACATTATATTTCTCTTTAGTACATAGTAGAATTAATTATGGTTTGTTTTGTTGGGGTGGAACATATGATACCAATATACAACCAATAGTTTTTCAACAAAAAAGGTTTTTGAGATTGATATAAAAAAAGAGTAAAAGGGAACCACCTTACCCATTATTTCTTAATTTAAAGATTTTACCAGTTAAATATATGTTCATTTGCAAGGTCCTGAAACAATTTTATGTAGATAGTAAACATAGGCCAGAAAATACTTCATATAAACAAAAATTTAGAAAGCAAGAATCATTGCCTGTTCAAAAACCAAACTTAACATTTTATTCAAAGTGCTTCAGTTTTTTAGGCCCAAAAATAATTAATTTACTACCAGATGAGATTAAAAATTCAAAAAATGTTTCATTATTCATGAAAAGGATAAAAATTTGGTTGTCAAGTTTGGACAGTCTTGATTCTATTCTGTATATACAAAGATAAATAAGTGACCATAAATTTGAAGACTATCTTGTTTTCATTTAGTCTTTGGTTTTTTGATCATTTTGTTTGTTTATAAAAAAGTATATTATTATAATTCTGTATAAAGTATTTCGCTTTAGTTATTTACACATTAAATATAATGATTCTATTTTTGTCCTGTAAATAGTGTATTTTATGTAAATTTAGTTATGCACATTTTTATTTGAATATTATAGAGGAATGGTATTTTCTTTATTATTTTCTTTTAATGTACAAAAATAAAATGTATAGCTTTTCAGATAAGAGTGAATAAAAAGAATTACTGTATGTGTTTGTATAACAAGTGTGAGTGTGTGTTTGAGATTCAGTATTGAATTTAGCTTTTCAATATAAAATATGTTAGTTTAGTTTAATTACTTTATAAATAGTCAGGTTTATATAAAGTTAAGCAAATATATAATTACTTTTTTTAATATTTAGCTGTGGGAAGACAGATTATTTTTTTTATTTGTCTTTAGTTGATCTTATGCGCAAAACATTTAATTTAATTGATGGAACCTCTATACAGGCATTTGCCTTCAGAGGCCCTAGTTATTTCCTTAAGATAAAAAACTCAATATTTAAGTTTTTTTTATTGTTATATTTTAATTAGAGCAAGGTTATCTTGAGTTTTTTTTTTTTTTTTTTTTAAAGGAATGCATTTTCTTAAATTTTAAGATATTAGATTGCTTTGTTTCGTTTTTTGTGCTATTTTCTTTATTTTTGTTGTTGTTGTTGTTGTTACAATTACATAAGCACTGATGAAAATGTATATATGTATAACTAAAGTAAATAAAAATTATTCTTATTATTATTATTTTTCTTATTACTTTTTTTATTCAGCATTACTGGCAAATGCTATATGTTAAATAAATAGATTGAATCAACAATTGACTAAATAATGATTTTTGCAGTTCACTTGAATATCAAAGAGGAATTTTAATAAAACCAATTCTTCTTTAGGATAACAGTTTTTGATTCACTTGGATGATAATTCAACTATTTTTTTTTAAATTCCATGTTCATAATAAACATTTCAACTTGGGAGTCACAAACACGATAGAAGTCGGACACGTTGGTGATATTTGAATTATTATTTTTGAACTTCCTTGTTCACAATAAATATTTCGACTCATCAGGTATTACAATGACTAGAGAGGTCAGACACGTTGGTGATTGCCTGACAAATGACTTACAATGGGTAACAAAGTCGAAGAATGTATAAAAACTTACTATGTTACAATTTGCATGGTAGTCTTGCTGTTCAGGTAGGATTCTCAAATAACCATGATGCAAGACAATTTTTCAAACTGTAGATCTGTATAAAAGAGTTGAAAGTGATGGACTCAATGTAGGACATCACAAATCACAGCTCATAGTTGAGCAATACTATTGACTGTGTGTGTTTTTGATTTGATTTCAGCACTGTCAGGAAGGGTCCCTTGCTATCATTATTTGAAGGAAATCCAAATAACATGACTAAGAGATACCAAGATACAATGGCTATTGTGCAAAAGCATGTAAGCCAGATCTGTTTATAGAATTTTACATACAACACTAAATGTACAGAAACACTATCTTCACATAAAAGACAGTGGAATTGTCAGCTGATCACCAAGAGATTTTTTCCAGAATCTTTAGAAGCAAACTAAATGAATTAAAACGGAATCTACTAAAGAACAAGACTAAATAGTTCAGAATTACTAGATTTTTTAAAATTTTAATCCAAAAACCTTATGCCACTAAAAAATTTATATTAAAGATGATAACATTATAATGTATTAAAATTATATCTGAACAAAACAATTTAATTAATTTTATTGATCATAACAAGTTTTGCATTAAATTAACTTATACATTTTTTACTGGTGTCATATGTAACTTACAATAATTATTGATTAGACTGTCCTTTCAGAGGACATTGTTGTCACTGTTAGAAGTGGATTTTTTTTTTATTCATAAAATAACATGCCCCTAGTTTTTTATTTTTGTTCCACTCAACAATAATTTATACTACTATAAAAATAATTCAAAGATTTTTATTGAGTTTTGACAGTTATTTTTATCATGCTGCATAAAGTTCATGTTTTGAACTAATGATCCTGATCTTTTAGGTAATATTGACTCTAAAAAGAAGAACCCACTCTTAAACTAATTTCTGAAGACGTTATCAACATAGGCCTATTTATTATGTACACCACAATGTGTCTGCAGACTTCCGTGAATTAGAAGTGAATTCACTACTCATGTTGACTTCTACAATGAATGCTTTGAATAGTAACCATTTGGCGAACACAGCTGATCATTCATAATGGAACTTAGTAGTAGACATATCTGCTTATAACACATTAGACTTTAATTTATCTCCCATCTGGTCTATTTCATTATATCATGTACAATGTATTTATTGTATAAAAATGGCTTAATCCGTAGAAAATAAATAAAATAAAACTTAAATGGTTATCATTTGAGCAGCAATTTAATTTGTTAGTATAATACAATATTGTCTTTATTGTAGGCTACACATTTTTAATGATCAAACAAAGCCTCTGCATTTTTCTATTTTGATGCATTTGTGAGATCACGGAAGCCTGTCAAAAGCAAAGGCCAAAGGTGGTAACTTGAGAACAAAACGTCCGATAATGAAGAGGATAGAAATCTTAACTATCTATATCAATTTCATTTCTGGATTGCTTTACTGAAAATATTGGTGACCATTCATTATAAGCCTACATCATTACTTGTAAGTTATGATGTTTCTCACGAACATTGCTCCAAAAATATAGTAGGTCCAAAAAATCCATCCATTCTTTGTTGTTGATGGAATGATAATTGATTGAGGGTTGAGGGTCTGGTCTGCTCATTGTGTAATAGTTAGGTAGTCTCATACCCATCGCTGTACGTGTATGGGTAGACGGGCGGTTTAATATCATTGAACGTGTATGATTGGGCAAGTTTGTAAATACCTGTGTACCATACGTGTATGGGTAGGTGGGTCAATACCGCTGCATGAATGGGCAGGTGGGAGGGTAAATATCATTGTACATGTAAAGGTGAGTGAATGAGTTAATACCATTGTACGAATAATAATTAATAAATTTATTAGATTGACATTTTAGAATTTAACAACTAATTCATCAAACTGTAAGCTGTCATTAGCTAAAAATCGCAGCAAAACTACATTTTGGATTCCACATAAAGATATAGACCCCTATGTTTTCTTGGCTATTAATTCTGGGCTATGCTATCTTAGCAACAGTCGGACCTTAGATAGTAACCAGACTACACAGGTCATCCTCACTCATATAATTATTTATATTCGCTTTAAAATACACACAAGATGTGTCAGCCTACATAGCTACTTAAACTGTTGGTTCAGACTATGTTAAGGTTAGGTATACTATAAATTACAAGTATCATAAAAACTTAGTTCAAATTCTGTCTTGAATTTACTCATGCTTTCTAGTTATTTTTTGTTCGGCAAAAGTTGGCAAACATCTTAGCCCCATGTAACTATGTTTCTTTTTTCAAATTGTTAATTTTTGTAGATGAGATGAATTATTATTAAAAAATCTGGTCACTTAATGATGTATGTGGGTTCTAATTAAATTTTTGATTAGGAACAAAATAATCAGGGAGAAAGTTTCTGAATGATGATTATTTTTCAGTAAAACACAAAATATTAAAAGCTAAAACTTCTGAACTTTAGAGAAATGAATTGGCAACAATTTGTTTCACTTGTGGGTCATTGCTTCAAACTAAAGCAAATACTAAAAAACTAAGCTAAAGAAAATAATCTAATTAGTCTAAAAATCAAATTTGTAGTTAAAATTGTCTTCCTCAATTCCAAATGCTTGCTTTACCTCTCCTCTTTGCTGCAATAGTCACTCTAAAAGACAATGTCTGACTGAACTTATTCTTAACTACTGTTATTCTTCCTCTCAGCTCTGTTCAGACTGCACGGCTGAGGAATACACTTAATTTTTCAGGGATTCCAAGCAACAGGCCAACTTCTTTCAATCCACGTAGTGTAGTTTGAACTTCCTAATCCCTCACTTCATTTGTATAGTGAGGTGGAGCACCATTTTGTCGAAATATTATCAAATTTCTTTAAATACCATTAACCCCGTCCAACGGAGCAGGAGCAGGCAAGGTGTGTTCTTTCAAATATGTATGGACATATCAATTGGTCTCTAAGTAAACTTGCCCAGACTAATGAAGCATAATGTATGTAACATAGAGAATGCCCACTCATTGGCTTACAAAATTTTGGCTCCATGTCACTACTGAGTAGCCACTAGCTGAAGTCTGAGATCAAAGTCAGTTTCCTCTGAGGCTTGTATACAAGATTTGGTTTTTTTTTTTTTTTTTTGGAAAATTTCCAGGCCTTCCAATTAGAAACGCTAATTTCTTTGGCAACATCTCTAGAACCAGTTTTACGGTTGTTTTGAACTGTATTAAGGACTACTTCCTTCATACCTCCGTCATATACAACACAACAAACTATCTCGTTATGATGATGAGTGCTGTACCACTCTCCTTAATACGTTTTGATTAATAATTATGGGGCTTCATACTCTTTTCTCACAGCAGGGGTGTTACCATTACAAAACCCAAAAGTATCTCTGCGTATTTCTATGATGTGAAGTCCAAAGTGACTTTCACATTATTGTCACAGAAAAACTGCATAGGGTGATGGTAAAAATTATGTTTAAAAGATATATTTAAAACCATATAAGGAGTCACAGGCTCATCGATGAAAAATACTGTATAGATATTCCGGCGTGGCGGCTCAGTGGCTAAGGATTCAGACTGTAGAGGGCAAGGTCCAAGATTCGAATCCCCACTGAGCCAGCGGTTCGGTACTTCACTTGTTGAATAAAGTTCACGCACAGGCCTGCAGGCCCATGTGAACTTGCAAGTGAAGTTAAAAAAAAAGATAATAAGGGACACTGCCAAATAAGATTTTTTTTAATTAGCAATATTATAGACAGCCTTTAACAATTATATACTCATAGTTTAACAATTTGGAGTAAATTATGTTAAACCTAATTTTCTGTAGTAGGTCTATTATTTTTTAATTAGCAATATTATAGACAGCCTTTAACAATTATATACTCATAGTTTAACAATTTGGAGTAAATTATGTTAAACCTAATTTTCTGTAGTAGGTCTATTATTTTTTTTAATTAGCAATATTATAGACAGCCTTTAACAATTATATACTCATAGTTTAACAATTTGGAGTAAATTATGTTAAACCTAATTTTCTGTAGTAGGTCTATTATTTTTTAGTAACTAACTAAAATAATGTACATATTTCACTACGGTATGTCATTTTTCGTGATGGTGTAATACATAAATAATCATTAAGATAAATAGACTTTTCATCGATACTTTAATTAATAAAACTTATTTTGATTTAATATCTAAAGTAATTTTCAATCCATGTTCTAAAATCAACAATAACAAAAATTATTACTTTATCATGGATAGTGTGATGACACTCAGAGGTCAACTAATTAATTTTTTTGTTGGACTTCTAAAATCCTGTTATATTTAATGTTATTATTTATTGTTGTTGTTTATTTTATTATTGTCTTATTGTTTTTTTGTATTTTAAGAGTTTATTATCATTGCTTATTATTAAGGTTTACTATTGTTATTTAGTATATTGTTGTTGCGTATTATTATTTTTATTATTAATGTTATATAGTGATATTACCAAGATAAACTTACTATTTATAAACCCAAAATTTTATTCCGTTGTTATTTTTTATGTTTTTTTCTTATTACATTCTATTAGGTACCGTTCACTATTGTTGTTTTTGTTGAAACTTAGTTTTTACTATGGTTGTTTACTTTCACTGTTTTCATTTTATAGTAACATAGATAGATTATGCTTAATCACTACTGTTTATTGCTGGTGGACGGTGTTACACTGCATGAATTTATTTATATTCTTATAGTATTAGATATCATCTTGAGAGGAAACCTTTATTATGTGTAATACTTAAATGGAAAATGGAGATATCCGTTGATATGTAAAATAAACAAATAATTGTAAGAATGCCACCAGACAAAACTATCATCTCAAGTAAAAAAAATCTTTGCTATGTTTTTTCTGAAAGTCAATATTTTTTAGTAATTTTATGTTATTCTTTTAAAATTAACAAGCCAGATCTGGATCTTCATTAACCGTTGACAAAACGGTGGTAAATATAGGAAGGACAGTTTGTTTGAAGAAGAAGAGTACACAATTCATCTTATCACAAAACCTCTATATTTTAATCATCTACTATTTTTACACTCAACCTTTTAACAATTTTTCTGGACGTGATTTTTGGCTTTAAAATTGTATAACTGCTGAATATAAGGTGTGGAACCTTGTAGCATCACTTGTTTTTTAACCAAATGTCTACACTATCATTACATTATTTTGATAGTTTTTTAAAAGTATTCAAACACATTTAACATTGTTTTTCAGTTTCCAATTTTAATCGGTTTTCCTCTTTTATCTAAACTCAGGGTTGATTCGTCACAAATAAGTAATATATAGAGTGGATTCTATATTATGAACCCTTCTTAACTTTAAGAATTTAAAAAATGAAAAACTTGCGTGTAAATCAACTAAGTTTAACTGATCTTGGGCCTACCACTACCAACCAAGACAAGACTGATAGGAACCAAATATTTTCAAATTATTGTATGTCAAACCATGGTAGTAAAATAATTTTTGTACCATTTGGAGGGCCAGGCTTTAAACCTGGTAATGGCCTCTTCACAAAAAAGGCTTATTGTGCTTATTGTCCTTTAATCTCATCCAATCCAAGGTACTTAGAGAACCTTGAGATTGCATTGATGAGATTTTCCTGTGGTACACCTTTGCCACATTCTAAATCACCACCTAAGGTGAGAGCCTAATTCCTAGCTAGGGCCGGGCAGTGAAAGAGGATGTGCCGTCCAGACTCCTCCTCCCCACATTTCGAGAACGTTTCGGGAACCCCATTGCACTGTACCGGGTCGTTTGACCGGTACATTTCGTTCTTTTTCGTCGTGGTCTGCCGGGCTGCCTGAGATCGCTCGTGCCCGGCGATTCGCTTACTTTGGTGGACGTTGGCTCGGACTCGGTCGTTCCGTGTTCCAGCCTTTGTCTGTCAGGTTGGCCGTCTTCTAGATTGTTCTCTGCGGCCGATCGACTAAACATGCACGGCTAGAGACTCTAAAACGTAAGTGTTCATTTTGTAATTTCTAATATCTAATCACCCTTTTGGTGAAAATACTTTGTTTAAATAATATTCTGGTTTATTTGTCATTTTCAGGGCATTGTTAAATTTATGTTCTTTGTCGAGATATTTGTTAACCTAGGTTCGAGCCACGTGCTCAATGTTACCTTTTCAACATTAATTGCTTTTCATATCTGGTTTTATATTTAATAGTAGTTCTGTATAATGTTTTGTTGAGCCTTTTTACAGTTGGAGTTACCGATTTACCATATTTTTGTTCATTGACAATAACCTAGCCTATCTGTGTAGTTTGATTTTCATGTTATAACCTATTGCTTCCGTATCTATAGCCTAGTTTTCAGTTTGTCATTTTTTTTTTAGTTCCATATGTCTTTTATAGTTTGTTAAATTGTAAGTTGGTTTAAATTATTCATAGCCTAAAGTTAATCTTTCACTGTCTTGTTTGCTCCACTCATGTTCTTGGTTGTCTATTCATGTTCAGTTTTGCAAAATCATGCACCCTTATATGTATTAGGTGTTATGTGTAGTATTTTTGTTGTTGTGGCTGGACTATTTTTAATGTGCTGTGGTTTGGCCTTGCAGTCCAGGGTCCTCGAGTGGGACATTTTCCCTCAGCCTGCTATCCGGGGGAATTTCGATCTTCCCAACTGCTAGCCTGGCCTGAGGACCATGTTGGAGCCTAGAGTCGCCTGCTACCCTCTCTACATCTTTGGGTTAGAAGTCTTCAGTCCTCAGGTCAGTGCGTTCCATTTTGTTTCCCGGCGGCTGAGCTGGGGGTTTTGCTGTATATATATATATATATATATATATATATATATATATATATATAACAAAAAAAATTGAAGTGAAATATCAAAAAAAAAGAAGAAAAAAAATTTTGTGGAACTATTTAATTTGGCCTAGGCCTAAAACTGATCGGACAAAGTGATTTATGAAACAGCCATGGGGACATTTCTATATATATATTTAAAATTTAAAAAAAGAAAAAACTTATGTTGATATTTATTGTTATTTATTTAGTTAGTTTTATTTGTTGTTATATTTTTAGATTTTATATTTTTAGGCCTAGTGAGTTAGTTAAGTGTTATTTATTTGGTTAGTTGTAGTATGTTTTGAAGTGAATTTTTACTAAAACGGTACCGGGTTATATTTTATTTTTAATTACTTCTTTTTTTATACGTTCACCAAAAGGGGATTATTGTACGTTTGCTTAACTTCTTATTCGGAGCTGCCCAGGGATTCCGGCTTACTCCCTGGCCTCGGTGGAATCATGGGATGTGGGCTAAATTGCCGGGGTTATTTGGGGTTATCAAATTTGTTTCTAAATTTGTCACTTTTAAGTTGTTAATAAATTTCTTACGTTTTGGGTGTCTCAGGCTAGGCTGCAGATAGGCCATGTAGTTGTTAATTGTTAATTTTGGTATTTGTAGCGTTTGTTGTTTTTGTAGCTTTGGTTATTTTCTTGTTAATTTTGTGTAGCTTGTTTGTTAAGTGCACTTGATATTGTGGCCTTCTGCCTATTTATATTGTGGCCTTCTGCCTGTCAGTTTTTGACTTGAAATAAATTTAGTTTTGCTCAGCTGCCGAGTTTTATTTTGACCCTCCAACTGCCACCCGTGATCCCATCGCTTGACTTGTTTTGAGCCATCATCCAGTTGGCACGCTTTCCAGCTTTGGTGGGGGGATGGGTCTCAGCACACATGATGTTTCAGGAACCCCATCTTATTCGTGTGTGCCCAAAACGTCCACAGTGTCCAGTTATAAAACCAAACACCCTTTAGAGTTCTGATCTTGCAAGAGAAAGATCTTCAGCTGTATTGGAGTAAAATGGTCCCAACGGGACCTCCTTGGCTTGCCTATTACCTGGCATTGCCTACCAGGTCTCCTGGAACTTGCCGGCGACCCATGTAGAGGCAACCCTCTTGGCGAGGCTGTAAGCAGCCCCGCATGCCGGCTCTGGGCCAACGAGACGTTCTTCTGAGCCTTTCCTCGCACAGTTATGATCTTTAATATTTTATATAAAATTTGAGTGAACATAAATAAAGAATCAAGAACATTAACATTGATTCATATATATTAGACAGAAACAGATGAAATTCAAATATACAGTATCTGCAGTATGTCTTTAAAATAGTTGTACTGTCATTAATTGATTAAATGAATAATACTTACGAATAAATAAATAACCTTTACATAAGGACTGTTTATCCAGACCACTATCAGAAAGCTGTGTCAAAGACTAAGTTAATTTACCTACCTTTTGCAAACATACTGAAAATGTATGAATGGAAATACAACAGTAATTAATATTTATTGTTCTAAAACTTTGATATTAGCCTAACTTTGAACTGGTTGTTTTAATAACATTCGTAAACAAACTTACGATAGGCCTACTCCTTGCACTTTAACCCTAGATCATGAGTAATGGGTGATCCATTATGAACTCCTCACTGCTAGGTCCTTTTTTCAGTGTTTCGCAAGCCTTTTTTGTAAAAATCATAAAAAATACTAAATATACTCCAAATGTAATTGTTATCATATCGTTTTTCTTCTAAATAACTGTACATTTACATACTACCATCAAAACCTACAAACAAATTTAGTAAATAATTATTGTCAAGAAAAGATTGAACAAATTTTACATAAATTATAACTTATAATCCTCCTTGAGAGCACTAAAACTTTTGTAAATAATTCCTAGATAGCCAAATTGTTTATTATTTAATGCACTATAATAATATGTTGTTACATTTTAGATAAACTACTAGGTTTTTTGGGGGGAATTTTTGTTTACATAAAAGGCAAAAATTAAAAATGTGCAAAGTAACAATGTATGATCATGCAGGTAATCAAATAGTACAGTAAACATTCAAAAAAAATCACCATTGAATAGACAAAAAAAAAGTTGTTTGGGAAAAATAGTCATATTGTACCCATAAACAATTTTTAATATTTTTAGTTTTTTAGGGAAAATAAAAATTTTACCACGGAAACGAAAAATGTCTGTGAAGAATTATATAACAATCCAAAAATAAGGGGTATGTATAATTTTTTGTTACATGTACTTCATTAGTACAATCTATTAGTTACAATAAATTGTAAAATATATGAAAATATTCCAAAAAGTATAAAACTTATAACACCATAGGTGAGCGTGCACAAACTGTGTAAACGACACTTAAAAAATAGCACTATTGAAAACATTATAAAAAATATAAATATTTTTGGAGAATTTATATGATAGTTACACTTGATAGAATGCATATTTCTAAATATAAATATAACAAATGTATTACCTTAGTTCCATAAATAAAATTTTAGCACTATATAATAACATACTAAGTTATATTGTTCTCGCTTAACTAAAATAAACAAATAATTACATTGAACAGAATTAGTACATACTATTTTTATTATGCTGCACTAATGCCCTATCTATGAACACTTTGTTAGCTCAAATCGGATAAAAAATAATTGTTTAGTCTAGTGTACCTACATAAATATATACACAGCTGTCAAATAAACACTGAAATACACTTACAACTAGGCCTACAATATAAAATGAAATATTTTACTCACTCTGAGTTTTGCATCCCAGGATCCTTTGATATTGATAAATTTGAGCATTCTTTGTATGCTAGACTGTTGTTTTTATAATAATGATTATCATTATATGCAGTAATCATAAAAAACAAAGATCAAAACTAATTAACATATTTTTTTTAGAATTACTGATATCTTGTTACACTAAAAACCACTACAACACATTCCACTATCATTACACTACACATTACACATAATTGTACTAGTACAAATATTAATTTATAACGATTACAGCGAATAAAAAACTGACAAGTAAAACCGACGTTCACCAAACAGTATGGCCTAGACGACTGGCTGCTGTTGCCGAGATCTCTTTGTACTTGCCGAACAGAAAACTTGTCACGTGACCATTGCCAACTTACTGTGTAGAAATCGCTCGAAACGGCACCAATCGACGTATGAACTCTCTGCCTTTCTGGCTAATTTTTGTTTGTTTATATCTCAATAAATAACTTATTAGCTAAACTTGTAT